>APFE030735416.1:111405-159213 GCA_000404065.3 Pinus taeda | reverse complement strand
GTGTAAATGTTTTTGTAAAATTTTTAACTCAGTAAATTTTTACTTTTCATGCATGCTTCTCTAGTAAATGAGACAGATGCCAATCTAATACATAGTTAGCTAATGAATCAACAACCACGTTAAATTCTCAAAGAATGTGTTCATATGTGATTATTTCAAATTAACGTTCCAGGAGTCGTACCCTTAAATAATGACGTAATAAGGTTGGATTATGAATGTGATAACGATTTGTCAATTGCATAATAACTAGCTGGGAGTCTAACCTGACCATCAGATTGGAGATGTCCCTTGATGACGCTTCTGTGAGAAATGAAATTATAGACATGTACTCAACAATATTTTTGGTGGTGGTACCAAGAAAGACTCCTCCAGAACAAAATAGCTCCGACTCAGGTGTGTAGATGACCCAAGAAGCTGATGCAATGTGCCATGTGTGATGACTGGCACCATCCCTGTATCCTACATATGCTAAGGTTAACGAAGAAATCTACATTGCGAGAAGAATGTATGAGACAAGTACTCCAATAAATATCAAAACAATCCAATCACACCAAAAAGGGAAGAAAAACTTATGAATATATAAAATTACAAAGCACATGCCTAGTGCGATACTAGGCATAATACTTTTTCAGATAGAGCCCATTTTTTGGCTCAGCAAGTAAACTCCTTCCCAGTCTTGATTGTGGTTAGGGAAATTGAGTAATTTTCTTTGCCTTATCAGGATCAACCGTAATCCCGTACTTGAAGACAATGAATCCAAGTAAGTGTTCAGACTCGACAAAGAAAACACATTTATGCAGATTCAGGTGGATGTTGTAAAAATAGCACCTTAGAAACATTGCTCTTAAATGGTTTAGGTGCTACGTTCGTTGCTTGGAATGGGCTGGAAGGTCATCCAAGTAAGCTTGAGCGATATGCCTAATATCATGAAATGCATAGTCCATGGCTCTTTGAAAATTTGCTCCAGCATTCTTTAAATCGAATGGGAGTTTTTGATAGGCAAAGATGCCCGATGGGCAGACGAAGGCAGTTTTATGCTGGTCTTTGGGTTTTATAGAAATCTGGTTGTAACCTAAGAATCCATCCATGAATTAAAATGATTCACAACTTACGTAATTGTCGATGATTTGATCGATGAACGGTGTCAGATAATTATCCTTTGGACACAAAGCATTCAAGTATCGATAGTCGACACATACGTGGATGGTTCCTTGTTTTTTTTCGACAGGAACCAGATTGGAAACCCATTCCGTTAAAGGAACATGATAGATGAAACCATCGTGTAACAATTTTTCTATTTCGTTTTTGATGGCTATCATTTTGTGGGGATGGACCGGTTGAAGTCTTTAACGAACAAGTTTTGCATTGTCGTAAAGCTTGATCTTATGCTTGAAAATATACGGATCTATGTCAGGCATTTCCTCGTAAGACTAGGCGAATACATCACGGAATTCCTAAAAAGGCAGGTGAAGCTTGCAATTTCCTCAGGATTGCAATATGCTCCAATCTAGGTGTTTTCCACGATGCCTGTCTTGACCGAAATATCGATGAGCAATGTCTTTGAAATATTTCCCATGTTTCCTTCCACCTCCAAAGTTTGGATGGTCGTATAGGGTGAGGAAAAAATTTCTAGTATGTCAGGGGGCAGGATTTGAAGAGGTATCATGTCTGAATCAGATATCAAAACATGATGGTGCCAATCCTCCCAAGATTGCTCTTCTAAACTCATGATTTCTCAAATAGCTTCGTCCATAGGTAGGACTTGATTGAGTGGATCGAAAGGAGGAACGTTTATGGGAGGGGCAGTGGTACCATTGGCTGTAACCAAAGTGACCGGAGATGCTGATGCAAATTGAATGGCTTGGTAGGCTAATTGAGCTGGTGACAACGACATTTGTTCTTCGTATGTGTCAATGTCTGAAGGAGTTGGTAGGATCCATGGATTGGTCTGTTCATGAGGAATAGATGAAAGCATCTTGAACATCTGTGAAACCTTAGGCAGCTGAAGAGGGAAACAACCCATGAGGGAAGAAGCCTTCAGTAGACCGATACCGATACTGACGTAAGAGTCAGGTACACCACCTACTAGGGGTATAGAGCTGCCTTGTAACAAGGAGTAATCAGGGGTGTAGAAAGACAACTAATCAACTTTAACTACCTTTCCATCCAATAGAAATAGGATGATGTGAAAGGCATTAGATATGATGGTCGTCATGGCATATGTCCAACTATGACCCAACAGGAGATTATAGTTGAGTTTTTTATCTACGACTTCTATGTCCACTGTTACGGTTTTCCCATACAAACTGATGGGGTAGCTAGCTAGGTAACCTTTTGGGATGAAAGTTTGGCTGTCTAAAGCTTTGAGGGAATTCGACGGTGGGGATAGGGTTGGAGAACCCAAAGCGAGGCAACATGAAGCTGACATGACACAGGTAGAAGCAAATTCGTCAATGATAGTTTTGTGTATACCTTTACCTTTAAAAAAAAATTGCACTTGAAATGCAAACTGGTGGGAAACAGGAGGTTCACACTTTTCCATGTCGAAAATTACAAGCATGGAATACTGTGGGTCGATACCACCAACAACTGAAAGCAAATATTTCCTTTGTGTTGGGCATGTTTGTAATACTTCGAGTGTTGACATAGCCAACAATGCTTGCACCAAGTCTTCTACAATGTTGTAGTTTTGGGCGACACTTGTAGATGTATTGTGCATTGTGTGTCGAAATGCCCTTTTGGGGGGGCGAATTACAAGGTCAGCAACCGGCCGTTTGATATGCAAATCGTTGGGCAGTGGTGGGTTTGGACTTGAGGAAGGTTCCTCTGCATGAGCGACAGGAGCTCCATAGTATTTGGCTCTTGTTTGTAGATCTACTATTTCAAAGGTGTAAATGGTAGAAGATCCTTCACTAGCTGAAGGATGCTGCAAACCACCATTGCCCCCTTGCGGGGGTTGGGGTTGGTTTGCAATAAGGTTTTGCTACTGCTGAGTGGGGAAAGGATTATTAAGGACAGCGGGGGTCCTACCAGTATCCTTTTTAGCAATGTAATTTGTGCATTCCTGAAGACGCAGGCAACGATAGGTCATGTAGTCTTTAGCACAGATTTTGCAAGGGAATCTGGCAGGTTTATCCTTTTCATCGTTAGTAGGCGCAACAACCTTTTGTGTTGGGTTTTGCTACTTTTTTTACTGCTCCTCAGAAAGAGCGGTCTTTTTCTTATTCTTCTTGTTCTTACCACCAGGTTTTTGCGTAGACTACATAGAGTTTACCGCGGTGGTCGGCAGAGTAGTCGATTTCGTAGAGGGGTACACTGACATTTGGGCAATGTGACTACTAAGTTGTTTTACAACAGCCCCAGAGGTTGCACTGACAATCCCATCGGCATGTGCTCCGAGGTTCTGAGTAGCGGAGACATTGGAGTTACGAGGGGCATTGGGGATTACATCATAAAGAGTGCCAGAATGTGAATATATCAGATCTAAGTGCTGGGCACGACATATGGATTGGTCTTCTGTGACCGCACCACCTAAAGCGACATCTTTAGTGATTTACGGGAGTAGGGACTTGCAGAACCAGTCTGCTAAGAGATAGTTTTAGAGGGGATCTTTTACTAATCTCCACCTAGGTCTCCATTCATGTATATGATCAGAGATGTCGATGGCGGTATCCTGACGTAATGAAGTGAGGAGCTCCGTCCCAATCTCATAGCGGATGGGTAGTTGGGGGTGCTTTAAGAATTCCATTGCTAGAGCGTCGAAGGTATTTACTAACGCACGTGGTAACTAATTGTACCACTTAGCTGCATTGCGAGTGAGGGTGCGGGGGAAAAGACGTAACTGGACATTATCATCCACCATGTAGTTGGAAACACACCAAATATGATAGGTGGTGATATGAGTGCCTGGATCCTCCCCTTGTTTCCCTTCAAACTTGGGGATGTCTATTGGTATCTTATGCGGGATCGGCGACCAAAGTAAGTCGTGGTAGATGGGGTCATTTGTATGTTTCTACAAGTCAGGGATATCCAATGTTGCCAAGAAAGGCAGAGAGTGTGGTGCCCCCGACTTGAACCAAGGCGATGACATATGACTTGAGGAACCTTGCATTCCTCCCATCATTTGAGTCCCAATATTATACATAGATTACATGGTATAGTTGTTTCCTTGGGGTATGGAATTGTAGTGTGGATTTCCATGGGGAATTTGATGCTAGGGTATAGTATTTCCCCCAGGATAAGCAGTGCTCCCTTGACTCATTTGAATTTGTGAGTAGGGTGCAACCATGGATTGGTTGGGACCTCCTTGAGGATTTCCACCCACCACAGAACTAACCATATGTCCTTGATTGACATAAGGAATGCTCATGTCAATCAATAATTGACCATGCATGCCTGAGAATGGAGGGGGAACTGTTATGTTCCTGATTGATATGTGCATATTGGGAATGCCCCCAGATACTTGAATATGGGGGATTGAACTGTACAATGGTTGCCAATCATATTGTTGGTGGATGGGAATCATGTCAATATGCTATATTAAGCATTATAAAGAGAATTGTATGTAGCACTTGTCGAAGGTATACAATTTGACACTATAAGGGTGGAACCTGGCATTGGTTGGGTTCCACTCGTGGAGGGTGTCATGTGAGTGGTTGTACTTGGGACAAATGGGATAATGGGGTTCGCCATCAATGGGGTGTTAGTGACCATCGAATGGGGAAGTGGTGGAGGACCAACAGTGTCCACAAAGTTCCACGACCCATTAGTCATCAACGGGATGGATGGAAATGTTCCACCTACAGAAACAAGGAGTACAGGTGCCGCTGGAACCAAGAGTGGGTCCAATGGATTTGTGAGTAGAGGGTTAAAGTGAGGAAGAAATCCTTCAGTGAAGAAATCCTCCGACAAACTTGAATCGTCGGTTGTCCAAACAGATTCCGTGTGAAATCTAGGAGACTGATTCCCCGAAGATGGGGAATCTGGATCACTAAAGCTCGGTAGATCTTCTACAATGAGTGGAGGAAGTCCTAGAAATCATCTAGATTGACGACGAGGGCCATATGTAGCCGCGGTGACCATTAATTTTTATCAATAAATTTAATTGTGATACTTGTTAAAGTCTCAACTGATAACACTCGGGTGCCTAAAAAACTATAAAAAAATACACTAAGTTGATCAATCAATAGACAGAGGGAAATGACCCTATCTGATAAGCACCAATCACTGGAGATGAAACCCAGTATTTCAATGAATAACAGAGAGGGCTGACCAAATGTATAGTTACGGTTACTTTAGAGCTTCACCCGAACTTCAGATTGAGGGGCCAAGTACTCTCATGAAGAAAAGCACCCTCCCAAAAATTGAAGACAGAGTAGGTCCATCTGTGTTAGGTACCAGGGCAGCCCACCCCAATCACCTTGTGTAAGTCCCTAAAAGCTTGGCCACTAAGGATACCTCAGATCACAAACACTACCAAGGGGGACATAGTCAGAGATAGTACATTGTGTGGACAGGATCCCTGAGCCCCCAACTCAGCTTCGAATTCCTTGAAGGGATCCCTAATACACAGAATACCCAAAGGATTTGCAAGCAAAGGTGGGCTACCTTCACTTGCAGTCTGATGTTGTCTCGTATTTAGCTCCGCTTTGACTGGAGTGGTCCCAGTAGTATGAGTGCAGAAGGAATTTTCTATCTTTTAATAACACTAGTTTTGGTTTTCGATCTTGGGCAGTTTACTCATGCTGCCTATCCCAAGGTCCTAGCCTAAACTAATGTTTGCTTGCTCAATAAATAGTTACTGATTGATTTTAGGTAAATTTTATGTGTACTTTTTTATTGTCTTTGGTAGGGGATTTGACGTATGAAATGTGATGGGACTCTGACTCAAAAATCATGCACAAGCTAATGCTTTAAAAAAATATTCAATTTGATGAAAACAAGTTGTATTCTACAGGTGAGAGTCTTTCACATATTCATATTTGTTCCATGCATCTTAGTCACTATAACACATGCATAACCAACAGAAATATTTCCAATGATTTCCTAACAACTACTTGAAACCAAAATAAAGCAGCTTTTAACCAGCTAAACAGAAGAATGAATAAAAGAATTGGCGATTTTTCCTTTGATCAAAACTTTTTCAAGAAAGAAAAAACAACTTATTTCCTAAAAAAAAATCTTTCAGGACACCTATCTTGCTAACAAAATGCAGTAGCAGATCCTCTTTCAGTCCATGAACAGGCTTCCTATCCCCTTGGGTTTGCAGACACAACTTGAAATCAAGATTTTGGGAGACTAACGCTCGGTTTACTGGGTCCACTAACGCTTTGTGTGTGAAGACACAATGCTCTATAAAGCACTGTGTAGTCTGCTAACCTGCATTAGTGTGGGAAAATAGTTCAAAATAGGGCTTCTTAGATTAGATTCAGTGATGAATATGTATAAGTAGGATGTAGCAAGGTTTTGGTGGGTCAAAAAGGGAATGCAGGAGTATAGGGAGGTCTTAGAAGGAGGAGGAAACTGAGAACTATCCGGGTAAACTGGGAACTAGATGTATAGCCCCCAACGGAGTCACCAATTCTGCTATAGGATAAAATGCATGGTGTATGGAGAATGAAGATACCCTCAAAGGTCTTCCTGAGACCTTTGACAGACCATAATATCATCTACAATTGTCACAAAGTTACATGCATGTTCATAAACAATAATTAACTACAAAGTAGGACAAATAGATTACCTCAAGCCTCTGTGTAGATTTGCTAGAGAGCACAATGTAGCTAGGTGGAAGTCCCCTGAGCTGGCTCCAGATCAAGTCCTGCAAACATAAGAGACAAGCATAATCATAACATACAACCTTGATAACTAATACATGAATACATAAAAGAACATCTAGTTACACATAACTAAGCTACTAATTCTAAAAGGTATTGGACAAACAAGTTAATGAATGACAGTACCAACACCACGGAGCAGACAGTACAACTGCAGCTCTATATTAATGTTAGAAAAGAGATTACAACCATCTATTGCATCAACCTTCCCTTACCCCTCCAGCTTCTCTCTCTCTCTCTCGCTCGCTCTTCTTACCAACTTTTTCTTATTTGAGACAATGCTCGACAATCAAGTATGCTATCCTTTCAAATGATCTGACCCCTATCACCACAGCCCTAGCTTTGCTTATGTAGAAATTGAGTTAGGGTTGCCAAGTTCCTCCCTGAGTTCCTTGGGTAAAAGTAATGAGGTTGCCATGCTTTTCCTCTCTTTCCCATTTGCCTATTTCATTAGGATTAGAACCCCCACAAATAGGTCAAACTTAGATGTTTCCTTACTTTTCTTGAGTGAATTTAGGAGCAATTGTCTAGATATTTATGAGTCGATTCATTCGTTTGACCCTTAGAACTTCCTTAGGATCAACTAATGTTGTTCCCAAACTAGCAACTTGAGTTAGTTGGGTCACTAACACACCCTTAGGCTTGCAGAGAAGCTTTACAAAGCAGGTTGTCAGTGCATAGCCAGTGTTAGTGTGGAAACAAGGCATGTGATCTTGGTCTTTGCTTCAACTATCATGTCTTTCCCCTTTGAGTTGATGAGGGGGTCAATTTGCTGTATAACAGGTATTCCTTTTTAGTAGCTAGTCCATCTCAATTCAGAAATAGACGTCTTTTAATTTACTTTTATGAGTTCGAAAAGGCAAGTGCTTGAAAAACTTTTCATATTTTTGGAGTCTGAAAAAGCGCTGAAAGAGGACTCCACTTGGAGGAACGAGTGGTATAAAAAGATAACAATTGGTTCTGGTCATGATGGAACTTCTCAAAACATGTCAAGTTTAAGAGGCTGGCTAATAATACCACTGATCGCAGCGGTTCCTTGGGAAAGGGTAAAACAACTAAGTGAAAGTGTATAATTGGCCAAAGAGATGGTGAAAATGGAATGAAAAACCAAGGCTCATCTCGAAAAAATAGGCTGATAAAAACGAAAACCATTAGAGCTAAAGTGGGAATGGTTTCATTTTTACACAAGCTTGAAACATGGAAAACTATGCTTGAGGATACTTGAATATGGTTTCATTTTTTCACAAGATTGAAACATGGGAAAAAACTATGCTTGGATTTGGTTTCATTTTACACAATATTGAAACAAAGATAAACTATGCTTGCAATAAGTTTTCATTCCCCCATCATAATGAGTAAATTCGAGGAACATGCCCCTAAAAATTCATTTCGTTCACCTAAGTAGACTACTAGTTACTAACAGGTGGATGGAATGAAGGTTCACTTACGAGATCATGTGAAAGACTTGACTGGGAATTTACGAGATCTAATCAAAGACTTGAATTGGAAGGGGATTTGTTTCATTTTTTAATGAGCTTGACACAGGTGAAGAACCTTGCTCATGACACCTTGTTTCATTGTTTAATGAGCTTGACACAAGTAAAGGAACTTTGCTCTGACACCTTGTTTCATTTTTTAATGAGGTTGATGTAGTAAAAGAACTATCCTCATGGGGACCTATTTCATTTTTTAACAAGGTTGACATAGTGGAAGAACTATCCTCATGGGGACCTATTTCATTTTTTAATGAGGTTGACATAGTAAAAGAACTATCCTCATAAGGACCTATTTCATTTTTTAACGAGGTTGACATAGTAAAAGAACTATCCTCATAGGGACCTATTTAATTTTTTAACGAGGTTGACATAGTAAAAGCACTATCCTCATAGGGAACTATTTCATTTTTTAATGAGGTTGACATAGTAAGATAACTATCCTCATAGGGACCTATTTCATTTTTTAACGAGGTTGACATAGTAAAAGAACTATCCTCATAGGGACCTTAATTATGGACTATAAGAGACCATCACTTCGAAGAGGTTCTCATCAGATGGGAGAACACCACTTTAGAAGGGATACATATCAAGGGATCTAATAGAAATACCAAGTTCCAATGTTCCCAATATCTGATGCACTATATAATTGACTAGATCATCAGTAGACACGGGCATGGAACAGGTGGACACATAAATGACTTGTGGTGGGGGTGATACCACTTGCATACAAGGACCATTTAGAGAAGATGGTTGATTGGGAGTTAAATTAGGACAAATGAATGAAAGTTGATCAATGGCCACAATTATTCGTTCATGTGGGAAACATATAACACAAATGAGAGAAGAGACAAGAGCTCCCATGACATAAAAATAGTCACGACCAAGGAGTAAACTAAAATCCAAAGGGCCTTGGACAACCATCACATCAAGATAGACGATTTTTCCTCCCAAAGTAATAGACAACTTTAGAAGGATCCCTAAGGGTTGACTGGTTCCTCTGTTAAAAGCTAACAGATTCTAGGTAACGGGCATAACCTATGGAGAACCTAAAGCTTGCCAAGTAGTTGAGGATAGAATACTAAGAGATGCACCTTCATATATGATTGTGCCAGGTGCGACTATATTATAAACCTGTACTGTGATCTGAAAGGGCACATAAGAAGGAAGATGATATCATGTCAGTTGACTCCAATCTAGGAAACTGACTAAACTACTTGGAGGGGGTGCCATCATAATGGGAGAACTGGCCTCTTGCATTACGATAATGGGAGGGTTTCCCCCCTATACTGTGGGAATAGGAGGATTGACCCCTTGTACCATGGGAATAGGAGGATCATCCCCTAATTATTTGGAATCTGAAGAAATGAGAAGAAAATGAGTGGTATGAACTTCACTCTTTATAGGATAGATATGATCGACTGCAGCGGAATCGGGAAAATGTTTTCTTGACCAATGGTTGGTCGGGGATGGACTCATTGGATTCACTTTTAGAGAGTGGGATTGACTAGAGAAGAAATCCAATCAATCATTTTATCAACTAGTGGAGGATCAAGGGAAAGCTTCCGATAACCAATCAGAAGATGAGGTTGAGAAGTGGTAAGGTTATCCAACACTTTTGAGGCTTCATCAATACAATGACAAAGCTGAATAGGATGATTCCCTTCACATAACATATAGGGATGAATTTTTCCTTTTTACCATGGGCTTTATTGTCATTAGTTGAAGGTTTATCAACATCATGACCTACAGAGGTTGATGACAAAGGTCGATGTGAACTTGTGGACCACACTTCTAATATCTTAGGAATACCAGGACATTCTCGAAAAAGGTGGTCACCATTACAAAGTTTGCAAGGGAATTTCACTTTACAGGGTTGATTGGAATATTTTTCAAGATCACTTGCATCTGTAGCAATGGCTGCTTGGTTGCCCCCTTGCCTATTTTTCTTCTTCTTACTCTTCCTTTCTTCTTCTTATCCATCTGGTCACTATCTTGCATGTTTTCACCAAACGAAGAAGAAGAAGAGGAAGAAGACTGAACAAGCGAAGAAGGAAAAGGGTCAAGTTTAAGTTCAACTAAAGGTTGATATGGTTTAGGTGGAGGAGAGCCTAGTTGAGGACAATTTTAGACATTCAGAACCATAGGGGTTGAAAATAACCAAACTGGAAAACCAATGGTAAATCCAAGAAGGGACAACGTCACCATATATGGAGCACCAACATTTCCAAAAGAAGGAAAAGGACTAGGATTCCCATTAGAGGGGTTTCCTTGGTTGGTAGAATCAATAAATGTTGCCATTAGTCTCAACCTAAGGTCTACTAAGTAGTATTTCCATAAGAAGGATGTTTTTCCGTGGTCAATTAATTGATTTTAGAACTTAACAAAAATAAATCAAAAAGGGGTAACTAGGCATAAAGGTTTACCAAGCAACTGTGAACTGCAATATACACCTTGGGAAACCAAAGACTTAATGTACAACAACCAATTTTCCTGAATGCTATGTTTGGTGTATCACAACATACAAGGAGGCATACTCAGTTACCTATGGATGGATATCAACCTATAGGGGGCTCCCAAAATATACTTGATGATACGTGGGAGTACAATTCGCAGTAGTGTTGTCTAATGTGTAACCATTTGATGAGAGCATTCCCATATACTTACCATGTGTGGAGCACCTCTTATATACCTAAAATTAATAGAGAATGGTCCTATACACTTCCATACTTGGAACGAGATTTCACCCCATGGATACAACGCTGGCAAATAACGACAACTCCTATGTTTAATAACGTTAGAACACGTCTCTAGCTTAGACCTCTAAATGTTTTTCGTAAATGAAAAATACTCCCTAGGTTAATTGAGGTAAATTTTAAGTTGATCTTCAATTAAGTTTTAGTTTTAAGGTTCAAAACAATGTCACCTAAACACCTATCATGCAACTATCATGAGAAAAGGATTCTGTTTGTTTCGATGAAAGCTAATTTAATAATGGAATAGATTCAAACAATGATGCAACAAGGGAAAATGCAGCAAACAAAGCTTTCCTAACTAGATCTTTCACTCTCATTTTCCAAATACAACCACCAAAAGTGAAATTATTACAATTTTTCTTTTAATGAATGAGAATGCACTCAATTTACTTTTAGCTTTCGATCACTAAAAAATGTAATCGATGTCCAATGATAAATCTCAAAAAATGACTTTTCAATTGATCCAAATTTAAACAAGAACACAAAAAATTACATATGTAAGAATAAATACAAAGATATAATAGAAATAACACTTCATTTCATTAATATCAAATACTGAAATATGCTTACAAACAGAATGGATATAAGACTAGCTCAGGCAATGGTAGCTTATCTCTGAGAAGGTATGTGGCAACTACATGCCTCTAAATTGTGTAACAATGAGGCTCAAGGGCCATTTTATTACTGAACAATAAGAGCAGACCCTAAACAACCAAAACCCTAACCCGAGGAGATGTAACGCCAAGTGTTTATGGGCCCTTTTGGGGTTAGTTGGACAACCAACTTCTCGTGGTTGCAACTTGGTCATATTATCTCCGTTTGACACACATGATACCCTGTTACAAACATATCTTCGAGGACTATGTTGGAAAAGACAAGTTTTAAAAAAAATTGTTGGCAGTAGATTGCCAAAAAAATGTCGTTTAGGGCCTCAAAACGGCTCCAAAAGTTTAGGACCCGAAAATTGGTAAAAATAGTAAGTTGTGCTACAATTAAGGAAATTGAAAAACTGAAAGAAACAATTGTGGGGGTCCAAGTGGAATTGGCAGGTGGCCACCAGTATCCACTTGGATCATTCCTCCCCCCTTAGGAAGCAATGGTCCCCATTGCATTGAGTTGCTCCATGAGATGAGAAAAATTCTGCTGAACTTGGTCCTTGGTGAGCCACTTGCCTTGGTGAAGGAGTTGGCATGCTTTGACAACTTGATACAGACTGATCTTCTATTGGCGAGTGTACTTGATCTGTGCGTCCATGATCCGATCAATTGTGGCTTGTTCCATGAAATCTAGATTTGACTCTGTAGGTGTGCCCTGTTATTCAATGTCTGATGTGTCTAGCAATGGTGGGAAGTATGGGCGAAGGCGGTCCACATTAAACACTAGATGTAGACCAAGGAATGGGGGAATGTTGAGCTCAAATGCATTATCTCCCACAAACTTGGTAATGGTGTAAGGACCATACTGGAGTGGTCTAAGTTTCTGATAGGATCTGGTAAGGAATTGCTTTTACAAATGCAACCAGACTTTGTCACCCACCTAAAACTTGTGTGGCACCTGATGTTGATCATGTTGCTGCTTGTACTTGGCATTTGATTCCTCTAGAATGTCATGGACCTGCTGGTAGATATGTTGGATGTGCTCAATGAAGTTGTTTGCCTAATCGGTTTCAAACTGGACATGAGCTGAATATGCTTAACTAGTTGCAAATGGCATGGCCACATCAATGGGATATAGTGGCTGGAATCCGAATCCCACCTGAAAAGGGTTGTGGCTAGTCGAGTTGTGGAGAGCCCTGTTATAGTTGTGTTGGACATAGGGGATGCTCTCATCCCATGTGTGTGGATGCTTTGAGTTGTAAATGTGCAGAATGTGTACGATCATCCTATTGATGACCTCTGTCTGGCCATCAGTTTGGGGATGGAAAGTTGTGCACTTAGTGAGCTTGGTGTCTACCATCAACCAAAGACTAGACCAAAATGTACTAAGGAACCTGCTATCCCGATTTGAGATGATAGACTGTGGGATCACAAAGTGTACCCACACTTGTTCAAATAAGAGATTAGCAGTGGCTTCCACTGTGATATTCTTCTTGTAGGCAACCATAATGGCCATCTTTGAGAATCTGTTGACGACCACGGAAACACAGTCGTTGCCATGCTTAGTAGAAGGAAGGCCCGACATGTAATCCATGGAGATGGATTCCCAAGGTCGACTAGGGGTAGGAAGCAGAGTATAGAGGCCTTGCTTCTTGATGGTCAGTTTGGCAATGGCACAGGAAGTGTAGGATTTGATGTACTTCCTGACATCCTGTCGAAGATTCGTTCAATAGAAATACTTCTGTAGTACTTCCATCATTTTCTCGACCTTGAAATTCCCAGCGGCCAGATTGTAGTTTGCTTCCAAAATCATCTTGGCACGTTCGCTTGAAGGAACACAAAGGTGTCCTAGGTGGCACAATAGGACATCATGGAGGTGAAAATCTATAACTTGTTGACCCTCCAAGAGCGTTTGGTATGTGTGGCTGAATTTTGGGTCGCTTTTGTAGAGAATTGGCCAATCAGAAGCCTCGTGCCTACAAGAGTTGAGCATGGTGGTTAACACCATAATCGGTGGTCGGGTAAGGAAATATGCAACATTATTGGTGTTTCCCTTCTTATAATTCATATTCAAATGGAATTGTTGTAGGTATGTGGACCACTTCTGATTGCGATCATTCTGCAACTTCCCTTGTGTCTGTATGAACTGTAGGGGCTAGTGGTCTGTGTGGATGACTATTTCCTTCCCTAAATTGTAATGCTTCCATTGTCAACAGGCCTACACAATGGAATACATCTCTTTGTTATAAGTGGGATACTTCCAGACTGTGTCTGAAAGTGTCTCACTGTGATATGCCACTAGATGCTCCTGTTGAGTAAGGACTTCCCCAAAAGCATAGCCAGAGGCATCTTTCTCGATCTCAAATGGTTTCTGCAAGTCTGGTAATGTGAGAACTGGTGTAGATTAGAGGTGATGTTTCAACTATGTGAATTCCTTCTATTGAGATTTAGACCAAAAGAATTTTTCTTTCGCTCCTCCCTTGGTGACTTGAATCAAGGGCCAAGTGATATGAAAGAATCCCAACACAAACCTATGGCAGAAATTGGCAAGACCAAAAAATATGTGGATATCTATCAGTGTGGTTGGAGCTGGCCAATCCGAAATGACTTGGATCTTGGTTGGATCCACATGCATCCCCCCTTCCTTAATAATGTATCCTAGATACTGAACCTGGGTCATACCAAAAGTGCATTTCTCCAAATTAGCACATAGCTTGTGTTGCTGCAGTGTTTGGAGAACCTATCAGATGTGGTGGAGGTGCTCTTCCCAACTTTGGCTGAAGATCAAGATGTCATCCATTAGCCTCATGAAGGTTGCAGGAGCATTCGTCAACTCGAAAGGCAAAAAAGACCCTTCTTGGATTTGAAGGCAGTCTTTCACACATCAGAGGGTTCGATTAGTACCTAGTGATATCATGATTTCAAGTCGATCTTGTTGAAATATTTTGCCCCCTTGAGTAGGTCTAGAAGGTCATCAACCTGTGGGATCAGGTACCTATTCTGGACAGTGATCTTGTTTAGTGCCCGATAGTTAATACAGAGTCTCCAAGTTCCATCCTTCTTCTGTACCAACACAACCGACCTCCCACAGGGCAATGAACTTGGACAGATGTGACCTTTCTACAACAACTCTTGAATCTTCCTCTTGATTTCGTCATTCTCCAGAATAAAGTGTCGATATATTGGTCCATTGGGAAGTGGCACACCTGCAGTCAGATCGATGGAGTACTTGACCTAACAGTGCAGAGGCACTCCTGCGGGGGAGGTGAAGATGTCCTCGTACTCCTCCATGACCTTGTCCATATGTTTTTATCATGTGGAGGGGCCTTGTCTGGAGGTCGTGGCCACCATCTACTTCTTTTCCTAAGGTCATATCATTTTCCTAGTTTTGGAAATGATCTTATTGCTTTGTTTTGCAGTAACCAAAGAGATGGTAGTAGGCAGTGCTACCTCTAGTATCTTGTACAAATTATTTCCCAAAGTAACATTAACAACATGAGGCCTTGACTCATACACATCAGGTTACTTCCATAAGTATGGTTGGCCTAATAATACATCACAAACATCAAGGGGATCAACGTCACATAATACCTCATCCGTGAAGGGCTTGATGTTGTATGGAAGGCGACATTGTTGGCTCACGTGTAGATCTCATCCTTGGTGAAGCCACTCAATGGTGTATGGTTGTGGATATGCTATGGTCGGTAAGCCCAACTGCTTCATGACCTTTATTGAAATGAGGTTCTTTTGGCTCTCGCTGTCGACAATGAACTGTAGTAGGGAACCCTTTACCCACATCTAGGAGTGGAAGAGGTGCTCCTCCTCCTCTGGATATTCAAGTTCCTCCTTCTGGATCTTCATGGTGGCAATGGTGGCATTGGGCTCTAGATCAATAATATGCTTGCCTTTGTCATTCCCCTTGTTGGGTTTTGACTCAGAGTTAGAACATGCATCTGATTCCAAAGCCTTTAGCTCGGCCCCCAGTGACTGCTTGGCCTGACACTCACTTGTGTTGTGAGTGGAGCTCTTATGGAACTCACAACACTTTCTCATGTCCTTCTTTCGATTCATGGTGTTGTTCTTTTCTTGCACCTTTGGCGGGTTGTGTCGGGCCACCTTGCCTTGGCTTTGTCCTTTGGTATGCAGTTTGGGGGCACCTTTCCCTTGCTTCGGATTCATAGATCCAAAGTCTCGCTTCTTCTGTTTAAAATTTTGCTCGATCTTGATGGCATATCAGTATGTCGTGCTGAGTGAGGAGATTTCCAGGAATTCCATCTAATCCTGGATGTACCTGTGCAGGAATTTGCGGTACTTGAGAACAAAATTCTTCTTAGAATCCTTGATACTCAACTTCGTGCGAAGGGTATGGAAAACATTGGTAAAATTCGACACATATTTTTCCCTTCCCTATCGCATCATTGTCCACTTTATGTATTTATACTCATAGCTCCTGACTGGGTAGTACTACTCCTTGATGGCATCCCAGAATGAGTTCCAAGTGGGCGCGGTTGAAAACAGTGAGTTCGTACTTTCATCCTTCTGCTCACAGTAGGTTTCCCACCAGTCCTTGACGTGGGGGGTTTCTTTGAGAAGTGCAAAAGTGATCTTTTCCTAGCTGGAAAAATCATGAATAGAAAAATATACTTCTAACAGATTTAACCATTTATCTACAGCATCTGCATCTATCTGACCCTCAAATATGGGAATGTCAAAGTTAACTTGTACCTTAAAGGGTGTGGTGCTTCCAGAGTAGCTGCTGGAAGTAGATGCATCGCCCTTGGGTAGCTGCTGAAGGATCTGGGAAAAGTTGTCCATCATCGTGTTCATTTGTCACTCGAGGGCTTCTTCAAGCAATATTTTGATAGGCTCTCCTACCCCTCCTCTTTCTTTTCATTCGCCATGGGAGGCTGTTGGGATTTGCGAGGCTAGTCTTGCAAAGGTTCGATTAGTTCGAGCCCTAACTCCTTATATCCCGACCTCGTTGGGACATGAAAAGAAAAACAAAGAAAGAGTAGACCACTCTCATACCATTGATACATATTTAAATAGGAACGTAATAAATTACAGATATAACCATAAATACAAATATGCAGTAGAAATAATGCTTCATTTCATTAATATCAAATACTGTAATATGCCTATAAACAGAGTAAAAACAAGACTAGCTCAGAAGATGGTAGCTTATCTCTGAGAAGAGATGTGGCAGCTCAATGCCTCTAAACTGTGTTACAATGAGGCTCAAGGGCCTTTATATTATTGAATAATAAGAGCAAACCCTAAACAACGAAAGCCCTAACCGGAGGAGATGTAATGCCAAGAGTTTATGGGCCCCGTTGGGGTTAGATGGAAAACCAACTTCTCGGGGTTGCGAATTGGTCATATTATCTCCATTTGACATGAATGATACCCCATTATAAAGATCTCTCTGAAGACTACGACGGAAAATACAATTTTATCAAAAAATAGTTGGCTGTAGATTGCCAAAAAAAATGTCCTTTAGAGCCTCAAAACGGCCTGGAAGTTTAGGACCTGAAAAAAACTACTAAAAATAGTAATCTACAATTAAGGAAACTGAAAAACTTAAAGAAACAATAGTGGGGGTCCAAGTGGAATTGGTGGGTGGCCACCAATATCCACCTGGATCATCAATGCAATGTGATCTAATTCATTTTATAAAAAGTAAATTATGAGATGAAAACTAAATGAATGCAAAAACAATTTCTTTATGACTGAAAAAGAACTGCTACTGCTCAATCAACAAAAATTAGTATTTTCCCACTCATATAGATAGAAAACATATATTTTAATTGACTCAAAATATGAAAGACTCAATCAAAATGGCATTTTTACCACTTCAAGCATGTGATAAACTTTTTCACACCACAAAGAAACTAAAGGAAGACAGACAAGATCTGATGCACACAGAGCAAGACAATGACCTCAGGGATTGAGACACACTAGGATTTTAGAAAAAACCCTAAAAATTCTCAACTTTAAGGATCAACACTACTTTACATAGAAAAATCCACGTTGTCAATGTCATCAACAGGGAAAAGTTTAAGGATGGAAATTTATCTTAAAGATTAGAAACAATGGCGAATCTTACTAATCCATAATATGAAAACTATAAAATGCTTGTTGATATTGTAGTAAAAATATTCAAACTTCTAATGATTCTATATAGTCTCTATAAAATTATGGCGATTTTTAAGGTAAAATAAGATTTTCTTATAAAATTCGGGCAAATCAGTTTTAGGAAAAATTGGGAATTGATGAATCTTTTTTTTGGAAAAAGCATGTAAATTAGCCCATCTGTGAATATTAGCCCCTAAAATTTTCTCTGGTCATCAACGCTACTTTACATAGCAAAACATGTGCTGTCAACGCTACTTTACACGACAAAATCCGTGCTAGACGAGAAAATGGACCAGCATGGGAAGACAATGGAAGAGAGTGTTTGCATTGTGACTTTACTGGGAAAAGTCAACGATGTTAGTGCGACTGTAACTAATAAAAATGCATTAAGCAAGGAAATTTTAGGAAAAACAAGTAGACCTTGAGAAAAACCTTAGATTTTATACCCTAAATTACCGACTACTCAGAGTACAAACTCAAAGGAAATCAAAACCAAGGATCATTGAAAGGTGGTCCACACTAACAAAAAAGGAAAAATGAAAAGGGAGGGTTGAAAGGGCTATAGGCTCCCTAATGGAGTCACCAATTTGTTAGGTAGGAAATCCCTTATATGGATAGAAGTGATTCCTCTAGTCCAATGAGTGGATCTAGTAACAACAGAAACAAATACATGCAAAACTCTTTTAGTTTAAATCAGAATGATGTGACAGAGGAAAGATGGCCTACCTCACTCCTATGCGGTCGTTTTTCGACATCGATGTCGATCTCCTCACTTCCAAGCTCGATCCTCACTATTCTATTGCGAACGAATACCTACAAGAGAGATCAAACAAAGACAACAAAGGAAAAATATAGCATATGCATTCTAATGTAAACAATATGACATATCAAGGAGCATCATACTAAACAAGTAGTCATTTACACACTATTGGAAAGTAAACAAGCATTGTATTAATAATAAACACAAGAGGGAAGCATACAACCATTGCCTTGATGTTGGAAGCCTCGTTCGGGATGTGTTTCCAAGTCCAAGCCAAGACTTCTCAAGCTCTCCTTTCTCCTTCACAAATTGGAAACACTTGGGCACAATTTAGGAGCAGCATGACCAATCTAGTCTGACCAACCATTTGAGGGTGTAAGGGAATGCATTTATAGGGAAGGAGAGGGAGTTAGGGATTCACAAAAGGGGGAATAAGGTCCACATATTAAGGGGAAGATACCTAAAGGTAGGGTCAAGGACTCAAAATGGGAGAAATCAACCATATCCTTATTCAACAATAACTAGCTTGCCATTCTCAATGCTTTTCGTAAGAGAAGCTTCTACTCCATTTTTTGAGAAACTACCTAAAGGGGATTAACGCAGATTTTCCTATTGAAAGTCACGCTGCCATTGCTAGTCACTAGTTAGACCAAAGGGTATCAACACAGGTTTTCCTACTAAAAGTAGTGTTGGGCTTGCAAATAGGGTTTTTTGACAATCTCTTATAGAATTACTTCAAGGCATTTCTTCTTCTTTTCTTCAGGGATGCTATGATCAATGTTTTTCATGGTGAATTCATTGAAAACATTTGTTGCTCTGCAACATTTTGGGAAAATTTTGACAACTCAAGGTATGAGATAAGGAGTGCAAAAAATCACTATATAATAGATTCCCCCTAAAGCATGAAGTCAGAGCAAGAAGTGATGGCTAAACTGCTTTACAAGTCAAGACAAGGAATTTGGAGAACTACCATCAGAGACCTGCAAATCAAACATAATACAACATATATGACATTTCCAAGTATGCATTTAACAATACACGAATCCATGGCATGGGCACAACCATCTGACTAGAACAGATCATGTGTATAGATCCATGAAATGGACGCAACCATCCAACTAGAAAGGATCATATGTATGGATCCACGACATGGATGTAGCCATCGAACTAGAAGGGATCATATGTATGGATCAACGACATGGACGCATCTATCCAACTAGAAAGGATCATTTATAGAATCATTAATATTAAATAACTCCACATAGCCTGGATTTATCAGATGAAATCCAAGGTCTCAATCTCTATCTTGATTCAACCAAAGTAAGAATCTAACCATGCGAATAGACGTGTTGAAGTCGAGCATGGTAGAAACCACCTGATTACTAGTCAATGATGTAAATTGTTAACAGGTACGAGAGAAACCACCAATAGTGATAATGGTTATCAATGCACAACAACACAATCCACGAGTGTGAATAAGGACGCTGAAGTCGAACACTCATAGAATAATTCTATCGAAAGCCAATGATGTGAACTTATCATTAAATGCGAAGAACCTGTCGTTGAGGCATGCAAGCTCCAAGGTATTGAAAGGGAGTTTCTAGATCATCTTCCTTGAGGACCTATTTCATTTTTTAACGAGATTGCCATAGTAAAATAACTATCCTCATGGGGATTGTTATACAAAATTTATACCTACGGATAAGTATATCTTCCCTAAGTGGGTAGTTATACTTAGAACAACTGAAGTAAAGATGTTTAACCTGTTCCCACAATAAATAGATAAGATAAAAGAACCTACTTGTGATCCTTCACTTTCTTTGATCTCCTTTGAGTTGCTCTCGTCGCTCCCGCTCGAATTGAATTCGCTCAATTGGAACCTACCAACATAAATAGAAGATGAAAACAATCAAAGCATATGATCTATTTATTGTAAACAAATGGAATCGACACCATTTGAACATACATTCATCATAGATATAGACAAAAGTATTGGAAAAGGAACAAACACATTTATTGATTGATAGAAGGAGAAGTTACACCCAATGTAGTTTGATCTCGTTTCACTCTACCAGCTTAGTCAAAGCCCTCATCACACCAATAACAACATCAATCCAACAGCATAACATTACTTTGACAATGATTTCAAGTCTCTAAACCAAAAATATTTCTCTATAATATCCAAGCTCTTTGGCTTTATGATGGGAGGCCAATTTATAGATGAATGCAAGTGGTTTTTTCATTAATATGGCATTGAATGGTTTTCCATAATTGGATGATTAGTTTCCATGTTCAAAGGGATGAGAGGATAAAGGATTAGATGATCCAAGGCTATCCTAAGTTGAGCTCATCTTGATAGGATAGGAGCTTAGTTCCTTCTAGAAGGCTCTATAAAGGAGGAATATACTCAGGATCTAATGAACATTTCGAGGATTCTCACCCAACGTAGGCTTGAGTGGGCTTAGGTGCTCTACAATGCAGCTTAAATGGGGCTACCTACTATGTAGAGCACTTAATCCTAACCAGGGGTGTGCTGGTGACCCAAGGAAGCACTTCAGCAGGGTTTGAAGTCAGGAAACTCTCATGGATGAAAGCACTCAATGAGGTGGCATGTCTAGGGCAAGTAGCAATTGAATTAGATTTTTATAGACCCTGTTTACACTGATTTGATTGTTGGGAGTGATGTGCCCAAATAGACCTATAACAATTGCCCCCTAAAACATGAAGTCAAAAATGATAATGTTGATTGATATGCTTTATGATGTGATGAGGAGGATCTAAAGCCAGCGGTGACCTGTATCAATTACAATACATAATATCATGATATATTTGAATTTTTCATGAATTGTTGAGGGAAGGCATACCCATGCTCAGCATATAAACTTTTCATTACATGTACATAAATTAGATAGTCGTAAGATGGTTATCTATGTAAAACCATCATACAAATGATTTAGTACTATCCTGAAATCGCAGCTCGGATGGATGAAACTAGATCCGAGGTCCTCTATCTCGTCGAATCATTTCATCAAGTACGAGTCTAACCATGTGAAAATGTGATCTGAAGTTGAACATGGGAAGACACCATATGATTGCCAACCAATGATGTAAGCTGTTAATAGACATGAGAGAAATCACCAATAATGATAAAGATTCTCAAGGTAAAACAGTACATTTTGCATGGTGTGAATAGATGTTTTGATGTCGAACACCATACAAAGTCTTTCAGTCAAAGGCCTGTGATGTCAACCTGTCACCAGAAGCGAGAAACTTGCCATTGATGTACGCAAGCCTCAAGGTACTAGAAGGGTGTTTCTAAGTCAACTTCCTGGATAATGTGCTGATGTCGACAAGAAGCGACTCGTCATAGGAGGGCCTTGATGTATCCCCCATCAACAATATGAAACGAGTGTAATGATTTTGAAGATATAATGTGATTGATGAGACAATGTTAAGGAATGGAAGTCATGAAAATGAAGGTTTATGGGTATTTCAAAGGATGAAGTTTACTGAGTGACTTCTCTTGAACATGTCGGCGACACTGAATCAATTGGCAGCATTGACCCAAAACCAAAGTGATGGATGGTGTGATAGACCATAGGTATGATAACCATCAAGCAGATAACCCAACCCAAATAGTCACAGAGATGAAGTGAAAGTGTCATGTTCAAGAGTGACTTGCTACCATAACGTGATTTATCCCTTTTTCCATTTTCCCCAATCATTGCTAACCAATACCTCTTTATTTTTTAACACACTTGAGGAGGATAAAATATTCTTGATGTATAATTCTACCCTTCAGGTGAATCCATCGCTATGTGATGTTTTAATGAGTTTAGCAAAGGTGAAACTCAATATTTTCATGTTGGACAAGTTTGTCACTATTTGATGCTTTAACGAATTTAACGACAATGAGAACTCGGTCCTTTTCATATTTAGAGAGTTTGAAAAGGGACAAAAAGAAAACTCCACAAGTTCTTTTCCATAAATTTGTCTCTCAAGATCGAAAAAACATAAAATAATACAAGAGAGAACCTATTTACCATGTTCAATCAATGTATTCTCGTAAGTAATCTACCTTAGTCTGGAAAATGGTTAAACTTATACTGAGTAGATGTCGTTTCCAATCCATTTACGAGCTGAAAAGGACAAGCATCCGACAATCTTTTCATATTTTGAGAGCTTGAAAAGAGCCGAAAGAGGACTCTAGGGGGGTTCCTTTTTCGATGTTTAACAGAGCTCGAAAAAGAGATAAAAGTATGCTCTGTGGTCAAAAGTACATTTTACGATCATGCACATAAAATTCACTATGCTAGTTGTAAACCTGCTCAAAGAACCACCAAACGGATTAAACATATCTATTTCATTGGTAAAAATAGGTAAAAACTATAGTTTATTCATTTAATACACATGAAATAACCATAAAACAAAAATTTACCAAGTCATTTTACGATTTGACATTTACCATTAAGTTTTGTGCTCTGAACTAGTTTTTTACCTCAAACTTTAGTAGTTGATTGTAGGAGATTTTATTGATTATTCTTTGTGTCATTGGGACTAGGTAGGAGATATACCTCTTCTCTTTCATTTAAGGTCATTCTTTTTCAATTTCAGGCAAAAATTTTAGGGTTTTGGGGTCCCTAGGTTAAATATATTATGCCCTAGGATCAACACACACTTACGCATCAAAAACTGCACTACAGTGCAGTCAAACAAAAGGGAAACGACTCTGCATTGCATTGTCTAAATATTAGGGGTGCGTTGGGTGCAATTAAGAAAATTGCTTCATCATTTCTACCCAAAATATCTTCAGTTTTTTGCATGAAATGGATCTTTGATCTGATCAGAATAGCTATGACATGGCATGAAAGAGAACATGAAGAATAGGATATGGTTGTCGTAAATGATCCTGGTATTGTTGAGGCCCTTAGAGATCGTGGGTTACTCAAATGTTTCAGGTTAACCGGGATGAGGCAACAATTAGAACTATTGCAGTTCTTGGTTCATTCATGGGATCTAGCGGAATAGGTTTTTCACATAGGGGATAAAATGGTCCCTATATTGATCAATGATATTTACTTTCTCATAGGATTGTCGAGACGTGGTGCCCCCATTTCTCTTTCAGATTCTGCCCGTGGGGGTGAATTAGTGAGGGACTACATTTGACAATTCTGTCGACCAGGTACATGGCCTAGCAAAGATGGAAAGATAAACATCAAGGATGTTCGTGATATGCCCTTGTGAACAATACTCTTTACTATCGTAAAGTTGGCGGGTAGTGTGACACTTCATGTCTCGAATAGATCATACATGCAGTATGAACTTGAGTGTCTCGAGCCAACTATGTTCAACTGGTGTGAGGCAATACTCTTTTTGATGAAAGAGAAGTTGACTAAAGAAAAAGGCGGTAAGCCAAAAAATTTCAGCTACGGATCGATCTTGATCGCTTTTACTTTGGAGAGAATTCCATTGATGAAACCTCAGTATGTGACACTGAGTTTAGCTGGTCCTAGAGATCCATAGATGCAGAGATGAGTAGAGTTGATGGCTAGACATGTTGGTTAGTCATCAATCTCATTTTCTACCGCATTCTTTAGTTGGCTTCGTCGACAACATATTGTCATAGAGGAGCATCCATATGCAGGATGTATTTCCGTAGAGATCCAGATTTGAGAATACTAGTGGGTGTTCAATGGGGTGCTATAGGTAAATTGTTTTGGCCATGTATTTTTTATTTTTTGACTTTTTACATGTTTTTGTGTTTTTTGATGTTTCCAAGACTAAACTAAAAATGTTCTCATGTATACAGATGTTGGCATTGTTCGATCAATGGGTCATCAATATGAGGCGGGTGAACCAGCCAGGAGAAATGTTGGAAGAAAAGTTCTCCAGGATTTAGATCTGATTGAGAGACTAGCGGAGTTGCAGCATCATATACAGGGGGTATCCCTTGGTATACCAGATGTTTGGATCAACAAGTTACCGATGAGAATACAACGCCATACTATTGGTCTACCTAGCCATTGGATGAGGCTATTGCACATGATAGCTTAGGAAGTGACCTCTTATCATGAGCATCATTAGATCTACTTAGGATGATTTACTCTATGCATTTTGAGGTTTTGAGGTCAGATGACCAACGTGTCTTGGACACAAATTTTTGTAAAAACTTTGAACATCTATCTATTTTACTTTTAGTGTTTTTGTATGGTTAAGTGTAATCTTATTCAAATGTTGTTGTGAATTGAAAATTTACTCTTTACATATATTGTAAATGTCTGTTTAACACGTAATTCGCTAAAGAATCAGTCAATGTGTCAAAGTCTCTGGAAATGTGTTGATATTGAATGTAATCAAAACGTCTTTCCAAGAGACGAACTATAAGGAATATACGATGAATAGTTGGATTTCAAATAGTATAAACATTTGTAAGTTGTTGTATGGCAAGTTGTGAGTCTATCCTAATGACGATTCGGTGAATGCCAAGTGAAATGGAATCAGGGAGGAGTTTGATCAATGCACTATACTCAATGATATTATTTGTAGAACGACCGATACAAATCCCTTGAAAACTCACTAACTCACCACTTGGAGCAAATATGGTCCATGCTGCAGAGGATAGGTTTGTGTACTACGACTAGCACCATCGGCATAACCAACAAATGGTTCCAAATATTTTGACATCTACAACAAATGCAAAGCGGATTACTAATCACATAAAAAGTTGAAAAGTCACACTGTGAAACACACACGCAATCAAAGCATATATACAATGTTTTTACTACTCACAATCAAGCATAGTAACATTTAAGATACAACCCGTTTCGGGGCTGCAACAATGGAATTCCATCATAATCAACCAACTTGTCAACACCTTTTGCCAAAACACGCTTGACAATGTAGGGGCCCATCCATAGTGGTTAAAATTTTCCTATTCCTAATTTATTGGCTTCCTGATCATAAAGCAAGACCAGGTCTCCTTATGAGAATATGCAAGGCTTGACATTGCGGTCATATTGCACCTTAATTCATTTCTTATGTGCTTCATTAGCCAATGCGACTTCAAAATGTGTTTCATCTAGATGGATGAGTTTTAAGAAACGTGATTCCTCATCAGAAGTGTCAGGTAACAAGTCAATTGCAAGTTTTAGCGATGAAATATCACATTGTATTGGCAAGATTGCCTCAAGACCATACACCAATTGGAAAGGTGTGAATCCAGTTGTGTTTCTTACCGAGGTTAGGTAAGCCCACAAAGCTGAGTATAGGATCAAATTCCAGTTTTGTTTATGAACTCCTATCATTCGTTGAAGCATTCACTTAAGGACTTTGTGATGGCTTCAACTTGTCCATTAGCCTGTGCATAATAAGGAGTAGAACTATCATGTGAGAGTCCTAACTTGGCAGTTAATTCAATCATCATGTGATCGTGAAAATTTTAACCATGATCTATAACTACAACTTGTGGTACACCAAACTATGCAACCACATGGTTGAAGAAAAGAAGTGCAGCTATCTCACCACTATTGTTTAATGTAGGCATCGGCTCGGCCCATTTCATAAAATAGTCAACGACGAAAATAATATACCCATGCCCCCCAGCCGAGTGAGGGTTACATTTCATGAAATCAATGCCCCATTTTTCAAATTGTCCAACAGTGACGACAGGATGCAGTGGTGTAGGTGGTAATTGAGTTTTACGTTAAAAAATATGGCATGCATGACAACTTCTGACAATAGTAATGCAATTGTTAAATATGGTAGGCCAGAAGTAACCAGCACGAAGAATTTTTTGTGATGTAGCATAACCAGATAAATGTCCACCACAAGCACCAAAATGGCAATAATTTAGAACTTTCTTGGCTTTCTCATGTGTGAGGCACCTACGAAAAATCGTAGCGATACCGTGATGGTAAAGGGTGTCGCCAATGATTAGATAATATTTGGCTTGATATCGAATATGTCGTTATTGCAAGCGAGAGGTATCAAACCAGAAAGTTTGGGTTTGGAGATAGATCAATATATCTCCATACCAAGGGTCAGATGATGAGATAAGAAACAGAGACTCATCCAGAATTGATGGTTCTATTGTTGAGTCGATGGCGGTAGAGGGAATGTAGGAAAGAAGCTCGACAAAAACTAGAGATTTCTTTGACTTGGATTTGATGAATTCCAAATCAAATTCCTGCAAAATGATGATCCATTTTGAATATTTCCCCCCCAACAATTGATGTGACAAGATGTATGTCATAGGGTTGCAATCCAAAATGACAGTGGTTTTTCAGAGCAGGATATAATGGTGAAATATCTATATAGCTTGAACAGAAGACAAAGCTAGCTTCTCCACATAAGAATACTTAACTTCCATATCATTGAGATTACAACTCAAATAATAGATCGTATGTTCAATCCCATCTTCTTCTTGGACTAAAACCATAGCAATGGTTGTATCTACAATGATGAGATACATGAAATAGTTGTTCTGATAATTAGGGGAATACATTAATGACACTCGGATTAGGATATCTTTGAGATCATCAAAGGAAGCTTGTGCAACCTGGTCCCAATGGAAGGAAATTCCATTTTTCAAAAGAAAAGTAAATCCTTTAGCCATTTCGACATAGTTGGGAATGAATCTCCTTAGAAAGTTAGCCTTCCCTTGGAGTCTCTATAACTAAGTAAATTGGAAGGTGGAGGTAGATCAAGAATTGCCTTAACTTTCAAGGGGTCAAATCGAATTCCTTCTTTGTACACTACGAAACCAAGCAAACGACCATAACCAACACAAAACACACATCTATGTGGATTGAGTCGAATTTTGTAGTGTTGGCACTGTACAAAGATGGCTCTCAAATGTTACGGGTGATCAGCCTGTTTCCGTGAATGAGCAGGTAAGTCATATATATAGGTTTGAATGATGTGTTTGATGTCATGGAAGGCATAATTCATTGCCCTCTGAAAAGCTGCCCCAGTGTTCTTCAAACCAAAAGGGATTTTCCTATATGAGAATGTTCCCCAGGGACAAATAAAGGCAGTTTTAGATTGGTCTTGTGGGCGGATATTGATCTGATAATAGCCGGAAAATCCATCCATAAATGAAAATATTTCACATCCGGCACATTCATCAATTATCTGGTCGACAAAGGGAGTGGGATAGTTGTCTTTTGGACAAGCATGATTAACACCCTTATAATCAACACACACTCGTTTTGTTCCTTGTTTCTTCATGACAGGAACAATATTGGAAACCCAATCGGTAAGAGGAATGGGGTATATGAAACCAACATGCAAAATTTTTTCAACTTTTGCTTTTATGGAAGCAACCTTCCTTAGATGAACATGATGGAGGCACTATCATACCCGGTTGACATCAAGATACATTTTGATCTCGTGTTCAACTATACTAGAATCAATACCTGGAATTTCCTCATATCACCAAGCAAATATATCGTGGAATTCACGAAAAAGAGAATGGTAAGTTTCAAGTTTCGATGGAGAACAAGATTTGCCAACATGGATGTTTTCTACAATTTCAAGTTTGGTCGAAATATCAATAGAAATGGTTTCTTCGATATTCAATAAGTTTCATTCAGAATTGATTGTGTCTATAAATATAGAATTTGAAAGGAAATCAACGATTGAAGGGCGATTTAGTTCATTTGGAATATCTTCTATGTGATTTGGAAGATGGGATCAATGATGATAATCTGCCCATGGTTCTTCTTTTGTCATCATTGATTGGATGATTCCTTCATTAGTAGAAAATGTATGTGAAAAAGGATCAGAGGAAGTATCATATTCTAACGAATGATCAACCCATACAATCGGTGATGATGGATTTGGATTTGTTGCGCAAGCCAAAAAGATTGATAATATGCGAGATCAATTGGGCTTAGCGGCATGGTTTCATTATGCATATCAACTTCAGAATTATTGGAAATCTTCCATGAGTCAGATGAAGTGGAAGATATCATGTTACAGGTCTCAACTTTTGCAACTTCTGTAGTTTGTGATGGTGACGGTAGTGAAATGATGCCCATTACGGAAGAATCTTTGAAGAGACCTACTCCAATGTTATGAAGAGATAATGGAGGTCTGTGAACTAACGGAATGCTTCCAGTTTCCTGTAAACTAGAGGCAAAGAAGGCGAGTTAATCAATTACTATGATTCCACCTTTATGAGGGAAAGCGATCATATGAAAGAATGTCGAAGCCACAATAGTCATAACATAAACCCATGGTCTTCCTAGTAAAATATTGTAGTAAAGGGGTCTGTCAACAACCTCAACTTCAACAGTTACAGTTTTTCCCCCTAGTTCTATCTGCAGGTTACTTAAAATTCCACAAGGTGTATAAGTGCGATTGTCAAAAGCTTTTAACATTGTAGGTGATCATGACAAAGGCAATGAGCCAAGTGTTTTCTAGCAATTCATTGACATGATACAAGTAGATGCACCTTCATCAACAATGGTTTAGTGAATGAGGTGATTCAAATCATTTACTTGGATCAAGAATGCTAACTGTTCTGATAATTGTGGTATATAACCCGCGTGTTTAAAAATTATGAGATTGGAATCTGTTGGATCAATTCCACCAATTGCTGACAATAAAGCATGCTTTTGGGAGGGATAGTTTTGAAGTACCTCAAGCGTCGACATAGCAGAAGGTGACTGAGCCAAATCTTCTACTATGTTATAATTTTGCACTGCTCGAGCTCGAGGGTTGAATGTAGATTTATGAACAACTCCCTTAGGCGGTTTTATTATTAACTATGGTGCAATGGGTGGTGGAATGGAGTCAGACGAAGTCGAATTCGAAGTATTGGGTTGATCTGTAGCCCGGTTTTTCGATGATGATAGTGGATTACTGTAATCTTTACTTCGTGTAGTCACCAAAACATCAGTCTTAGGCTTAGTGGCAGATAGCATAAGCACTTGTGAAGTGGAAGCATGATATTTAGTAACCAAATGAGTCTCTGTGTTTGGGAAAGGGTCTGTCAACATAGTGGATTTACAAGAAGTCTTAATAAGTTTTGAGACTTCAGAGTAGTGAGGATGGTCTCGCATAAAAGTGCTCCTCATTACAAATTAAACATGGGTAACGAGGCTTCCTAGTTGGAGAAGAAGAATCCGATGATATCTCTTGAGGGGAAGAATTTTGTTTCTTTTTGGTTTTCCCATTTTTCTTGCTTCTAGGTCACTTTTCATTTTTACCTTTGTCAGATGACAAGACATTTATTTCAGAAGCAAGTGTATTATCAGGTGTATTAGAGGTTTGATTTGAAATAGAAAGTGTTTGACTAGATGGTCTACTTTATATTTGAGTGCTTGAAGAACCTATCACACCATCACCAGAATGAGAGTCCTTACTGGATGGAGGTGGTGGAACAATAGACATTGGTCTAGGTGCATTTGGAATCTTATCATAGAGCATGCTAGACTGGGTGTAAATCAAGTCTAAGTATTGGACACGAGAAATTACTTGCTCTTTTTTAACAACTCCTCTTTTAGCCACATCCTTGGTGATAAATGGCAACAAGGATTTAATAAACAACTCGGTTAAAAGCTAATCAGGAGCAAAATTTTGACCATTTGATGACGATGACACTGTTCATGAATATGATCAGAAATGTGAGTAGTAGTGGACTGCTTAAAGTTGGTCAACAGTTCTATTCCAGTTTCATATCTGATGGGTAACTGGAAATGGGTTAAAAATGTAGTGGCTAAGGCTGTGAAGTTTTCAAATGAATCTTGTGGTAATTCAATATGCCACTTTGTAGCTGGACCAGTGAGCGTTCGCTGGAAAAGATGTAGTCTTACTGAATCATCATTTAGGGAGTTGGATTAACACCATAAATGAAATGTCATATGGTGATTGGACGGATCTTCTCCAGGGTTTCCATTGAACTTAGGAATATTAGAAGGAAATTTGTGTGGAATCATCGGCCACCAAGCTGAATAAAGAATGGGATCATTGGTAAGCTGATATAAATCCAGTAATTCAAATGTCGCGACAAAAGGCAACTATTGGTTTCGGTCGGGTTGAGCATAATTATGGTAAGATGGAAGTTCCTGGGCAATAGGCTTTTTCATACCAACACAAGGAATCTGCTACTGGTAACATTGATAGGGGTAGGTTTGTTGAGCATATCCAGTATAAGGTTGTTGTTGGGAACCAGGATAAATTTGTTGTTGACCAAAACCAACATAGGCTTGTTGACTAGAACCTGGGTAAGCTTGTTGTTGACCAAACCCAGCATAGGCTTGTTGACCAAGTCCAGGATAAGTTTGGTACTGTTGGAATTACTTTGTTGGTATTGTGGCTTCCATAGTTGTTGATACAATGGTTGTTGCCCACCAGTATAAGTTTGACTAGGTTGTGGATAAATTGGACTAGTATAAGTCTGAGTCATCCAAATTAAATTAATGGTAAATTGGCCTGAGGTTGTTGGATTTCATACACAAACGGTTGTTGTAAAATGGCATGAGAAGGCTAAGTCTGTAGACCTGAAACTTGAGGGTAAGAGGTTGAAGGATCATCTTGCAAAGGTTGAGATACAATCAACTGAGCTTGCGATTGTGGTAAAGTTGTAACGACACGTGTAGTAGGTATGGATGAAATAGGTTGGTTGTGATGAATATACAAGCCTTGGTTGAATAGGCATTGTAGGCTACCATTGATAAACAATCATTCCAGAATAAAATGGACCTAAAGATGACAGTATACTGCCATATGGTGGCCCCCTAGAGTATGGAGAATAAGCATATTGGGCATATTGTTCTCCATATGGAGGTAATCCAGTGTTAAGTGGATACATTTGATGGTAACCAGATGGACCAACTTGATATTGACTTGATGGATCAAACTGTTCAGTATCCATAAGTGAAGAACTAGGTAAAACTCATGTGGACGACATGGGTGAAGACCATGGATTAGAAGAAACACCGGAGTGAGTTCCAGATAATGATTGGTAACCCAGTGGGGCAGACAGACCACCATATAGATGTGACTCAGGTGTTGTGGTAAAAATCGAAGAGGTAGTGATAGTAGATGTTGTCGCAGCTATAATAGATGATACAGTCTGGGATGTTGTTTCAGCCATATTCAAATGACCCAATAAATGTCCTAATGAATCTACGGGAGCTTGAAAGTAAACAGGATTAAGAGGAGCAATATAAGTTAACTGAGGAAGAGAAGGATAAAGATAAAGCCCTGGTCCAAAATGAGTTGGAGTTCTAGGTGAAGTTTCTTCTTCAAATTCCTCTTCAATAGCAATCAAACCGGGTGGAAGAATTTCACTGTTAGGTCCATAAAAAATTTCCGGTGTTTGACTCTGCGGTAAAGGAGAAGTCTCAATAGTTACAGATGTCTGAGGATAAATTAGTCGATCATCTTTCGGTATGGGAAAAAATTTTGGTTGCTCAACTTTGGGATCCCAGTGTTCTGGTAAAATAAAAATGGGTTCAGGATGAATTTCTTGAACAACTTCTGGTTGAGGATCAACTTTTTGTTGGACAACTTCAGTTACCGTTTCACTAAGTTCACTTTCAGTGTCCTCAAGTAATTGTAAAGGTCCACTTAAGTAGCAAATAAAGGAGTTATAGTAGGAGTAATTGGAATCACAGTATGTATCGGTATAGGTGACTCTGGTAAATCAGATGAAGAACCAGAACTTTATGATGTACTAGACTTAGTTAAACAAGACCGCTTTCGCCGACTAGGTGTAGCTTCAGGTGGAAAACTTAGTTTACTCGCTATCCTACACGAATGATAGGGTAAAGGTTGATTTTCTTCCATGATGGCTAATTGATTTTATTATATAAAGAAATAAACAAAAAGAGGGAAATCTAGGTAAAAGAATTATCAAGTAATTATGAACTGCAATATACCGCCTCAGAGGAGCCAAGGACTTAACATATGTGCAGGTAATCTACTCGAATGTTGTTTTTGGTGTATCATAGTATACAAGGAAGCCAACTCAGTTACCTATGGATGGATAGAAACCTAATGTAGTCCTTCCATATATACCCGAAAGTACGTGGAGGCCCAATTCGTGTTGGTGTTGTCTAATGCGAAACCACACAGTGAGAGCATTCCCTTATACATTTTGTACTATAACACCGCTTGATATACCCAAAAGTACGTGGACGAGCTACGATATACTTACGTACGTGGAATGAGGTATCACACTCAGAATGTATCACCGACCGTCAGTGGCAACTGCTATGTTTAACGACGTCGGAACACGTCTCTAGCCTAGACCTCTAAATGTTATGCATTAAGTTACAATGCTCCATTAGGTTAATTGAGATAAATTTTAGTTGATCTTGTTTAAAAGTTTTCCTTTTAGGTTCACCTTGTGATGTTTCTGAAACTCCTGTAATGAAACTAAGATGGGAAACATTCTTTTCATTTGATTTAAACAATGAAAACCGTAACTAAAAGGGATAGAGAAACCAAAATCTCTAAACAAAGAGCATAGAGCACATCTAATGCAACTTTCCCTATACCATTCCTACAAGAACACACAAAATTCTAAATGCATTATGCATGTTTTTCTTTTCATTCCTTTAATGTTTATATGAAAATAAAGAAACTAAATGCACAAATGATCAATCAATGTTTTTCACAAGAAACGAAGACTTTACAATGGTTCCTTTTTCAGAAAAGTAAAGACTAATCAATGTAAGCTAACTTTGGGATTGATTCAAAAATGATAAAGAAAACATAAATAAACATTGAACAAACAAAGCCAAAGTGGGCATGGAAAAGAAATGCTAATTTGAACTTCAGGGAAGAGAAACATTGACCATTCAACAAACAAGATGTGAAACAGTTTCGAAAAAAATCAAGCAAAAAGATGGATTTTTGGCTTGACAAGGACCATCACAACCCTGAGTGGGAGACAGTGTATTGCAGGGCACTATCTCTAGGCTAACGCTACTCTACAGTGCACTGTGTCAAGAACAACAATGCGTTGATTCTAGAGAGCACTAACAACACACAAATAAGCACAAATTTTGACCAAACAAGCTTCAAAATGACTGAATATATGTAAATGAACTCAAGAGAAGTCTAATGGTGCTACTAAGACAAGGGATAACTACCAGGAACAATGGTCATTCCCTAATATGGTCGCCAATTTGTTATACGGAATTTATACCTATGGATAAGTATATCTTCCCTAAGTGGGTAGTTACACAGACAATTGAAGTAAAGACGTTTAACATTTTCCTACAATAAACATATAAGATAAAATAACCTACTTGTGATCCTTCGCTTCCTTTGATCTCCTTTGAGTTGCTCACGTCACTCCTGATCGAACTAAATTCACTCAATTGATACCTGCCAACATAAATAAAAGATGACTACAAGCAAATCACATGATCTATTTTTTGTAAACAAATGGAATCGACAACATTTGAACATATATTCATCATAGATATAGACAAAAGTATTGGAAAAGGAACAAACAAATTTATTGATTGATAGAAGGAGAAGTTACACCCAATGTGGTTCGATCTCGTGCCACTCATCCAACTTAGTCCAAGCCCTCATCACACCAATAGCAACATCAATCTAGCAAAATAACATTACTTTGAAAATGATTTCAAGTCTCTAAACCAAAAATATTTGTCTATAATATCCAATCCCTTTAGCTCTATGATGGGAGGCCAATTTATAGATGAATGCAAGTGGTTTTGTCATTAATACGGAATTGAATGATTTTCCATAATTGTATGATTATTTTCCATGTTCAAAGGGATGAGAGGATAGAGGATAAGATGATCCAAGGCTATCCTAAGTCGAGCTCATCTTGATAGGATAGGAGCTAGGTTCCTTCTATAAGGCTCTAGAAAGGAGGAATATACTCAAGAACCAAGGAATATTTCGAGGATTCTCGCCCAGCGCAGGCTTGAGTGGGCTTAGGTTCTCTACAAGGCAACCTTGAATGGGGCTACCTACTCTGCAGAGCACTTACCCCTGACCAGGGGTGCACTGGTGACCCAAGGAAGCACTTCAACAGGTTTTGAAGTCAGGAAACTCTCATGGATGAAAGCACTCAATGAGGTGGCATGTATAGGGCATGTAGCAACTGAATTAGAGTTTGATAGACCCTGTTTACACTGATTTGATCGTCAGAAATGATGTGCCCAAATAGACCTGTAACAGGGACCTATTTATTTTTTTAACGAGGTTGACATAGTAAAAGAACTATCCTTATAGGGACCTTGATTATGGACTATAAGAGACCATCGCTTCCAAGAGCTTCTCATTAGATGGGAGTTCAACACTCCAGAAGGGATACTTATCAAGGAATTTAATGGAAAGATTGGGTTCCAATGTTCCCAGTACTTGATGCACTATATCATTGACTAGATCATCAGTAGACACAGGCATGGAATAGGTGGCCACATAAATAACATGTTATGGGGGTGATACCACTTTCATACAAGGACCATTTAGAGAAGATGGTTGATCAGTAGTTAAATTAGGACCAATGAATGAAAGTTGATCAATATGCACAATTCTTCCTTCGTGTGGGAAACATATAGCATGAAAGAGAGAAGAGACAAGAGCTCCCATGACATAAATATATTCATGACCAAAGAGTAAATTAAAATCCAAAGGGCCTTGGACAACCATCACATCAAGATAGACAATTTTTCCTCCCAAAGTAATAGGAAACTTCAGAACGATCCTTAAGGGTTGACTAGTTCCTCTATCAAAATCTAATTGATTCTGGGTAACAGGCACAACCTGCAGAGAACCCAAACCTTGCCAAGTAGTTGAGGAAATAATATTATCATATGTGCTTTTATCTATGATTGTTCCAGGTATAGGTATATTATAAACCAATATTGTGAGCTGAAAGGGAACATAAGAAGAAAGCCAATATCTTGACAATCAACTCCAATAAAATAAAGAGACTAAACTACCTGGAGAGGGTGTCATCAAAATGGGAGAACTATTCACTTGTATTACAGGAACTGGAGGATTGCCCCCTGTACCATGGGAATCAGATGATCGCCCCTTAATTCTTTGGAATATGAAGAAACTAGAATAACTTGAGCGATATGAACTTCACTATCTAAAGGATAGATATGATCTACTAAAAGCGGAATCGGTCAACTATTTTCTTGACCAATGGTTAGTCAGGAATAGACTCATTGTATCCACTTTCAGAGAGAGTGGGATTTACTAGAGATGAACTCCAATCAATCATTTGATCAACTAGTGGAGGATCAAGGGAAAGCTTCCGATAAGTAGTCATAAGACAAGGTTGAGAAGCAGTAAGGTTATCCAACTCTTTTGAGGATCCATCCATACAATGAAAATGGTGAATAGGATGATGCCCTTCAAATAACTTACAAGGAAATTTGAATTTTCCCTTTTTCCCATGGGATTTATTGTCATTAGTTGAAGGTTTATCACCATCATGATCTCCAGAGGCTGATGACAAAGGTCGATGTGAACCTGCGCACCACACGTCTAATATCTTGGGAATACCAAGACATTCTCGAAGAAGGTGGTCACCATTACAAATATTGCAAGGGAATTTCACTTTATGGGGTTGATTGGAAGATTTTTCAACATCAGTTGCATCTGTAGCAATGGATGCTTGGTTGCCCCCTTGCTTATTTTTCTTCTTCTTAATCTTCCTTTTCTTCCTCTTCTTATCCATTTGGTTACTATCTTTCATGTTTTCACCAGACGAAGAAGAAGAAGTGGAAGAAGATCGAATGGACCAAGAAGGGAAAGGGTCGACTTTAAGATCAAATGAAGGTTGATATCGGTCAGGTGGAGGAGAGTGAGGTTGAGGAGCAGTTTGGATATTCAGAACCATAGGGGTTGAAAATAACCAAACCGTCAAACCAATGGTAAATCTAGGAAGGAACTACATCACCATATATGGAGCACGAACATTTCCAAAAGAAGGAAGAAGACTAGGATTCCCGTTAGAGGGGTTTCCTTGGTTGGTAAACTCAGGAACTGTTGCGATTAGTCTCAACCTAAGATCTACTAAGATTTATTTCCACAGGAAGGATAATTTTTTCGCAGTCAATTAATTGATTTAGAACTTAACAAAAATAAATAAAAATGGGTAACTGGGCATAAAGGTTTACCAAGCAACCGTGAACTGCAATATACAACTTGGAGAACCAAGGACTTAACGCATGACAACCAATCCCCCCGCATGTTGTGTTCGATGTATCCTAGTATACAAGGCGGAAAAATTAGTTACCTTTGGATGGATAGAAACCTATAGGGGGGCTGCTAAAATATACACGATGATACGTGGGAGTACAGTGCGCAATAATGTTGTCTAATGCATAACCGTTCAATGAGAGAATTCCCATATGCTTACCATTCGTGGAGAACCTCTTATATTCCCGAAAGTACTGGAGAATGGTCTTATATACTTCCGTACATGGAATGTGATTTCACCCCCGAGATACAATGTTGGAAAATAACGACAGCTCCTATGTTTAACAACGTCAAATCACGTCTCTAACCTAGACCTCTAAATGTTTTTTGTTAATGACAAATGCTCCTTAGGTTAATTGAGGTAAATTATAAGTTGATTTTCAATTAAGTTTCACTTTTAAGGCTCAAAACAATGTCACCTAAACACCTATGATGCAACTATCATGAGAAAATGATTCTTTCTATTTCGATGAAAGCTAATCTAGTAAGGGATGAGATTCAAACAATGATGCAACAATGAAAAATGCAGCAAGAAAAGCATTCCTAACTAGATCTTTCACTCTCATTTTACAAATACAACCACCAAAAGAGAAATTCTTACAATTTTTATTTTAATGAATGAGAATGCACTTGATGTACTTTTAGATTTTGATCACTAAATAATGTAATCTATGTCCAATGATAAATCTCAAAAAATGAATTTTTAATGCAATGTGATCTAATGCACTTTACGAAAAGTAAATTATGAGATGAAAACTAAATGAATGAAAAAACAATTTCTTTATGACTGCAAAAGAACTACTACTACTCAATCAACAGAAAATCAATATTTTCCCACTCATACAAGAAGAAAACAAAGATTTTAATTGAATCAAAGTATGAAAGACTAAATCAAAATGGCATTTTTACCATTTCAAGCATCGGATAAACTTTTGCACACCACAAAGAAACTAAAGGAAAACAGACATGATCTGATGCACACAGAGTAGGAGGATGACCTCAAATATCAAGATACAGTAGGATTTTAGCAAAAACCCTAAAAATTCTCAACTTTAAGGATCAACACTACTTTACATAGAAAAATCCACGCTGACAAGGTCATTAGCACTACTTTACATAGTGAAACCCATGCTGGAAACATTACTTTACACAACAAAATTTGTGCTAGATGAGAAAATGGACCAGCGCGGGTAGACAGTGGAAGACATGGTTTCCAATGTGACTGTATTGGGAAAAATCAGTGCTGGCAGTGTGACTGTATTTGATAAAAGCTCGCTGAGTGAGGAAATTTTAGGAAAAACAAGTAGATCTTGAGAAAAACCCTAGACCTGATACCCTAAATGGCTAACTACTCAGAGTACAGACTCAAAGGAAATCAAAACAAGGATCATTGAAAGGTGGGCCAAACTAATAAAAAATTCCAAATGCAAAAGGACGGTTGAAAGGGCTATAGACTCCCCAGTGGAGTTTCCAATTTGTTAACTAGGAAATCCCTTCTATGGATAGAAGTGATCCCTCTAGTCCAATGAGTGGATCTAGTAACAACCGAAAAAATACATGAAAAACTCTCCTAGTTTAAATCAGAATGACATGAGAGAGAAAATATCGCCTACCTCACTCCTATGCAGTCGTTTTTCTATTTCAATCTCGATCTCCTCACTTCCAAGATCGCTCCTTGCTATTCTATTGTGAATGAATACCTGCAAGAGAGATAAAAAAAAAATAACAAATGAAAAACATAGCATATGAATTCTAATGTAAACCATACGACAGATCAAGGAGCATCATACTAAGCAAGTAGTCATTTACATGCTTATGGAAAGTAAACATGCATTGCATTAATAATAAACACAAGAGGGAAGCATACAACCAATTCCTTGATTTTGGAAGCCTCCTTCAGGATGGGTTTCCAAGTCCAAGCCAAGACTTCTCAAGCTCTCCTTTCTCCTTCACAAATTCGCAACACTTAGGCACAATTTAGCAGTAGCATGACCAATCTAGTCTGACCAACCATTTGAGGGTGTACGGGAATACATTTATAGGGAAGGAAAGGGAGTTAGGGATCAACAAAAGGGGGAAGAAGGTCCAAATATTAAGGGGAATATCCCTAAAGGTAGGATCAAGGACTCAAAATTTGAGAACTCGACCATATCCTTATTCAACAATGACTAGCTCACCATTCTCAAGGCTTCTAGTAAGAGAAGTTTTTGCTCCATTTTTGGAGAAACTACCTAAAGAGGATAAACATGGATTTTCCTATCCAAAGTCACTCTACCAATGTTAGTCGCTAGGTAGACCAAAGGATATCAGCATAGGTTTTCCTGCTAAAAGTAGCGCTGGCATTGCGAATAGAGTTTTTTGACAAGCTGTTCCATAATTACTTCAAGTCATTTCTTCTTCTTTTCTTCGGGGATGATCCGATCAATGTTTTTAATGGTGAATTCATTGACATCTTTTGTTTCTTTGTGACATTTTGGGAAAAGTTCAATAACTCAGGGTATGAGACAAGGAGTGCGAAAAATTACTGTATAGCATATAGGGGTCTCATACTCATCTGAGAATCACTAAGAATCATTGGTGCCTCAACACATTAAATGCAATTACATCTATTAGGCCATACATACATTGTTCATTCATTTAGAAGTAAAAACATGGTGAGATCCATACATATCCACTATCATGATACATGCTCCTAACGAGCATAATAGTAACAGAACTAGTAAGGAAACAATAGCCACATAATCCACATATAAACCAATATATAATCATGAAATAACAAGGAGAAATAACCTCATATTAATGATGCAAAGGCTAACCAATTTCGGGACTTCCATGAACCGTGTAGACACGGCTAAGCCAAATATCTCTTCAGCCAGCCACCCTCATGCCATATTCCAAGCATGAGTGTGGGATCTCATAAAACATATCAATCAAAACAATCCAGGGCTTCTAGAGGTCAAACCACCTCAACCCATCAAACAATGATTCCATCTCACGGTCAGACATAAAAAAACCATCACCATATTAGTCTCTACCCAAGCCTTCTAGGGCTCCAGAGCGTTTATTCCAGCCAAGGTTTCCAGGACTAGTAACTCAACCCACAACTGTCGCAGGGCTTCCAAAGCATTTTTCCAACCAAGGCTTCTATAACTAGTATCTCAACCCACCAAGGGATTCCAGAGCATTTTTCCAACCAAGGCTTCCAGGACTAGTAACTCAACCCAAGTTTTTATAGGGCTTCAAAAACGTTAGTCCAACTAGGGCTTCCAGGAACTAGTAACTCAACCCAAGCTAAAGGAAACATGAGAACCAACCAAAAAAACAAATAAATGAACCCACAACACCATAGCCAATTAGGAAATGGAAAGGCTATGCAAATCCACTATTAATCAAGGAAATCCTCCATGCCAATGACAAATCATGAACCATAAACCACATTTTTATGCCATGCATGACAAAACTAGTGAGGAAAACATACATGCAACTCAGTACCTGCAAGTCAAATCCGTTGTAATTGTTGATCCTGATGTCCTGTTGCACTTTCCTACTCTTCCTTTGCCTTGTTGCTCAAAAACTCCAAGTATACCACACTCTCCAAGAGTGCTCCAAGAAAAATCTAAGTGTCCAAGAGTATGAGAGAGATAGAATAGAGCTATAACAACAACATGGAAATGAAATAGTTTTAACTCAATTTTTGATGATAAACATTATATTTTTGTTATATTTTTGTTATATTTGTAAATATTCATCGCTTACTCTTTATCCCTTTGAGAAGAGGACGAAAAAGTTTATGTTATAAGTGTTTTTGAATTACATGTACTCCCTGCAAGGAGGAATGCACAATTTCTTTCATTTTTAATTGGACGGGCAGTGCCAGATCAAAGTAATGCTTATGCATATACATAATTAATTTTCATCTTTATTAATGGAAGTTACGACTTTTTCCATGGGAAAAAAAGAGAGAGATAGAACAGAGAGAGAGCTCCAAAACTAAACTGACAAAAGTCTTTGTATTGATCCTCAAAAGCCTTTTTATTAATGAGGCCTTTATTTTCTTCATTTTCCATTTTTTTCATTCATTTTCCTCCTCACATGCAACCTATGACCTTTCACCTCCATTTTCTCCTAATTTCCATTATTTTAATAAATAAATGTGCCAAAATGACACTTTACCTTTCCAAGGCCTTCGCCATTTCCCTTTGCTAATTTCCTTAGCCATTAATAAATCACCAGTGATCCCCATCACTATGCTTTTGCCCAACATTCAGCGTAGAACACGTGTCGCATCAACCGTGGTTATTATTTTTCCTCTATTAACTTTTATTACATGGAATTGTCACCAGGGCTATTCCACTTTCCTCCACACAATATGGGCAACATAAAGCATTCGCTAGAAGCAAAAATCTTGGCATCTAGCATCTGCCACGGAGGTTACATCAAAATTGTTAATGGTTAAAAGAAAATAACAAGCCAAATATCTTTATGGCTAGAAAAAATAGAAACCATTAATAAAAAAGGGTGGGCCACATAAAGCATCAACTACAAGCAAAACTCCTAGCATATGGAATTTTCCGTAGGGGTTACATCAAAAGTATTAACGATCAGTGATCAAATGTACCTCGACACAAAAATATAATAAACCATATATGTTAAGCACATGAAAAATATAAAATAAAATAAAATAACTAACTTTATGTCAAAATAACTTAACCATTAATTCCTAAGCTCCAACATCATCCCCAATATGCTAAAACAAGGTCTAAAATAGCTTGAGAACTAACTTGAGTCCTGAATCCGAATAATGGTGCATAGGGAACTTTATTCGGTAAGGACGATATTAACTTTACAAGCTTTTCCTATGTGGAGAGGCGGGTTATGTGCGGGAGAATGAGGGTGCATAGGGAACTTAATGTTAAAAGCTTTCCTTTTGCGGAGATTTCACTGTTCGGAGGATGAAGTATGTGAGGGAGAGTAGTTGTGTAGAGTTATGGAGAATCAAGGGCTTCACGAATGCTCTAATGGTATGTTATTGCTTTGAGAATTGGTGATAGAATTGAATCTTTGTGGAGGGCAGGATATGTGTGGAAGAACATGATAATTAATATTGTTATGTTTCAGTGTGCAGATCTTTTACAATGTTGAGATTTTATATTGGGAATGAGGAATATTATTATGTTTCATTGTGCGGAGCTTTTATTGTGCACATGACGGGGTATGTTTAGGAGAACGAGGTGTGCATAGGGAAATTAATGTTAACTATTAACGCTAATATGTTATTATTATTATGTTTCATTGTGCAAAGATTTTATTGTGCAAAATATGGGGTATATATGTCGATTTTTTAAATAAATGTTTACGTTAGCTAGAAAGGAAAATAGACAATTGTGCAAATTAAGTTGTGGAAATATTTTGAAATTAAGTTACTGAGAGATTTAAAACGAAAACTAAAACAACAATGATTTACTTTAACGTAGGGTATAGGCAACCAATTAAATAGAGAAATATAGATAAATGTCATACATTGAAATTAATTTTATTATTTTCAAATTTAGACAAAATTTCTTATTCTAATGTTCAAAAAATCAAAGAAGGAAAACTATTGTAAAAAAAATTTCTTTATCAACGAAAAAAAATAAAACAAAACAAAACTAACAACTATCTAAATTACCACATATCCTCAATATCAGAGGCGACGTGGGCTGGATCAGCCTAACAAGGTAAGTAACATTGGTCAATGGCCATGATATCATCATCTCTTTCATTAGCGTCCTCCTTGACATTGACATTCTCTATGTGAGCCAAATTATCTAGATGTAAACTCAACGTTTCATTTGCCAATTGTAGTTTCTCTATCTTCAAGTTCAATATTTCCATTTTCTGATTTATAAGGTCGAAATGGACTCATGCTTCAGATTGAATCATTTCAACATGCTTTGAGACCAAATCAATGAGAAATGCTAGAGCACCAACTATTCTAGCTAAATAAGTACTGAGCTTTTCTCTACAGCTCCAGAATGATGCTCCATAAACTTCAATTTGTATTACACTCACTAATGAACTTGGTGAATTACGGTTCTCATCTATGACTCTATGTTTGCAGAGTTTCTCTAGAAACATAAATATATCATTGATCTAACTTTCCTAGATTTAAACCTTTGTATTTGTCGTTAATGCTGTGTTTGAGTCCACACAATATAAATGTTCATTGTCCAAAGGACATGTAGAGGATGGTGTATGGGTGAGAAAACGGGGTTGCAGAAGAAGATTTATGTCGTCGATTCATAATTAATTTAAGTATAAACAAATTTCGAATTAGTATTGCTATCTGTCTTTTTGTGAATATTTCCTTGTGCAGAGCTTTTACTATGCAAAGGATGGGTAATGTGTGTGAGAATGAGGGAATTTTCTAGTTTGTGTTTTCTACAATAAAATATTCTATTCAGTTTTCGTGCTTTTGACATATTTCTTTTTTGTGGAGTTTTCACCGTACTCGATACAACATTTAGTAAATTTTTTAGCAATATTTAGAGTTATAACATTACCAATAATATATAATAATAATAATAATAATAATGTCTATTGGCTTATTAGACCCTGACCTAGGTTCAGAAGAGTGATTAGCCAAACAAATTCCACGGGTATAGGCCCTTTCGTCAATAGCCCGCGGAGCGCGGATTGAGGTCTCACCCAAGGTAGTAGGGGAGGGTGATGGAACCAGGTTTCCGCACCCTTGGGATGTGTTGATGTGGTCTAGAGGGGTCGCGAACCGTTATGTGGCTTCATGCAACTCTGTACTACTATCGAACTTCCACGTAGATCTGTGCAGGTGTACTTTCTTATTAAGGAAATTATTATAGATCTAATCTTCTAGTTATAGTCTTTAAGAAAACATTTAATAATAAAACCTAGTGCGCGCAATCATTATTATTTAAAGATACAAACTCATATAATAGATGCATAAACTCGAATACAATATGTTAGGGCCTAAATCTACCTCAGGTTGAGAAAGGCAGGTCTAGGGTAACATCAAACCACGCTTAACCTGGTAGCTAGCCCTACCAAGTCGGGAGAGGGCTCTCTCCTTGTCAATCTGATCCAGGTGGATATTGGTGGCCACCCGCTAATTCCACGTGGATCCCCTCTAGTGCTTCTTTCAGTTCTTTCAGTTTCCTTAATTATAGCACAGTTTACTATTTTTAGTAGGTTTTCGGGTCCTAAACTTCCGGAGCCGTTTTGAGGCCCTAAACGACGTTTTTTGGGAAATCTACCGACATCAATTTTTTTGTCTAAAAATCATCTTTTCCGTTGTAGTCCTCGGAGAGGATTTTCCAACGGGCTATCATGCACGTCAAACGGAGATAAGACGACCAATTCACGACCCTGGGAAGTTGATGTACCAACTTACCCAAAAACGGGGCCCACAATTTGGCGTTTCATCTTCCAGGGTTAGGTTTTGGAATGTGAAGGGTTTTTCCATTGTTTCTCAACAATAAATAGGCCTTCGAGCCTCATTGTAACACAGTTCAGAAGGCATGTAGCCACACATCTCTTCTCAGAGATAAGCTACCATCGCCCTAGTTGGTTTATTTCTATTTCCGGTTGTAAGCATATTTTGAGTATTTTCCATTAATGAAATGAAGTATTATTTCCGCTGCATCTTTGTGTCTATGGTTATCTCTGTATTTTATTGCGTTCCTGTTTAAATCTGGATCACAATCTCATAGAAACTTTATCAAGGAAGGCTTGAGATGACTGATATAAAATGACTAATTTTAGGCTAGGTATGTTTGCTCAAAGGAATTTGATTGATTTTAAAGGTTGGTTGCTGGATCAGATGGGGAAGGCAGCTTTGGGTCCGGGAAATCAACACAAATTTGTAGAGGTTTTTGTGGGGCGGGGTAGGAAAGTGTTTTAGCACTTTGAATTGAGTGTAATGGTGAGTCTAAAGATTGGTGAGGAGTTGGAAAGGGCATGCAAGAGTCATGAGTCCTCTTCAAACAGTAGAAAACATGTAAAACTAAATAAACCCTAAGGCAGAGCACTGAAACACCAATGTATTGTACCTTTTACACTTGATTCATTTAGTTATGCAGAATAAGAAAGATGATGGAAAACATAAACATAAGATCAACTAAATTATAGAGAAAAAAACAATGCTAATTCACATTACCGCAAGAATCCCACAAAATGCTGCAAATCCCTGGTTTTATTTCCTTGCCAAACTGCAGAAGTGATGTACAATAGTGCTCAATGCATCCACAAGAGTCCAACCTTGACAAATGACTAAGAAAGTACAAGATAAGGCAAAAAACCACCCATGCTAGCCTTTAGGGGTTGAATCCATGAGTCTAGGAGCTGTTTTAACAAGATCTAAACTGGGAACTGAAAAATAGGTAGTGGACCAACTTGCCTCTAAAATTATGGAAATTGATTCATTCAGTTCAAAACCACCTATAACTAATGTATCTACCTCCATGAGTCAATTTTTATCATTTTTACATCATAGTACATGAATTTACATCATATCACATCATGAATTTGACCATAAGAGAGGAAAAGTCAAACTGGAAGAAAACTAGGCAAAATTTTGAGCAAACAGGCAAATTGGCACTTTTTCATTCTGTGCGTAGCACCATTTTCTGTGCGTAGTGCTTTTTCCAAGTTGCTTTTGGAAGGCTTCCCAAGGTCCAAATCAGGTGCAGGATAGCTTGTTGGAAAGTCTAGTGAGTCTAATTTCTAGAGTAACTTGAATTTTTTGATTTAGAGTCCATTTTCCCCTCCAAAATTGCAATCTCCCAAGACTTCTTCCTGTGTGGCCAAAAAGTGGCAGAGAAGGCATTTTTTTGGTGTTTTTGGCCCTTTTGGAGACCCAAAACTTGTCAAAAATTCCTAGCAATTTATGAGTATGCATAACTTCTCATGAGGGATCCAAAAATGCAAAGTTTTCTTCAAATGGAGGTCCCCATCAAAAGCATAGTGTCGGTGGCGCTACACACCTGCCAGAAAGACCTGTTTTTTTCCCTGAAAAAATTCAAAAATGCCAAAAAGTTCACCAAATTTCTTGAAATTTGGTATGAATGATCTATGTTAAGTGCTATGTTGGGCCAATGAAGCTTCAGCCAAGATCTTGAGCTTATATTGCTCTTTCTGGCTCCTCAAAGTTCTTCTTAACTTGGTTTTAGGCTTCTTATCCTTGTTTTACAAATTTTGTTCTAGGCCAAATAATGATAAGCCATATGGCGCAACATCTTTTTCTCCTTGTTGGCCTTGTCCAGTAGCTTTTCCAAATGCATGTTTCCCCTCTCTAACCATGATTCCTGGTTAACCTCAATTTCTTGCTCTAGTGAAGTTAACTTGACCTTCCTTTTTGCCAATTGCCGGTTTTCCCTTATGTTTTGCAGCTCCATGATTGTTTGTTTGTCCTCCAGTTGCGTGTTCTATTGCTCAAGGTAACTAATGATCCATTTATCCTTCTCAATGTTAAGTGATAAGCTTTGGATCTCAGCTTCCTGCTCCTTTATGATTTCATCCTTGAGTGAGCCTAAATGAGTGTCCTCGTCCTCAATCAAAATGAAATCCCTGTCTTGGCCTTTAGAAGGCCCTTCATCATTCAATGGTTTCTTTCCTCTGTCTTGTACCTAATCTTCTGAAGAAGAAGGAAAAACCCCTTTCACCCCAGGTGAAGATAGGATTTGCCTGTTGTCCAGTGAAGAGAACGAGACCACTTCCATCCCTAGTGGAGATAATACTCGTTTGGCAAATGAAAATAGCCTCCTTGTCCCCTTTTCATAGTTGACAAATATTGGCACTCCTATAGTTTGAGTCTCATAAACCTTTAGTTGATTTGAAGGCCCTCCTTCCTCTTGAAACAATGATGGGGTCACCTGAGGGCATTTGAAAACCTCATGTGAAATGAAGGTATCCCAAGAAATATTCAGCAAGCTCCGCTGATGCAAAACAACAATTTTGATCAATGAAAAATGATAAATACTACTAAACTATTGAGGAAGAGGTTTCCTTTGCAACAATGTAGCTATCTTCTCAATATTTCTGCATATGAAATAGGGGAGGTTCATCATCCTCACTCTAGTAAAGTGCATCAACAATCTAACATGGTAAGTGTATAAGCGAGAAAACCTCCATTCATAGGTGAAATATTTGATAATAAGCTGTTATGTAAAAAAATTAATTAATTTTAGGTTTATTATTTAATTTAGGTTTAGTTAGACGAAAGGGCACGATCATAAGATCATGCCCTTTCCCAAAGGGTGCCTATGGCGGTATATAAGCCAGGCAACCCATTGTAAATCAACATCATCTATCTATTCATTTATTAATAAAGAATTTTTATATATATTTCTGTTATCCAGAAGTTTTTATGCTTCATCTGGTATCAGAGCCGATCGCTCCTTGGTTCCCTGTTGCTCTAGCCATCATTGTCTTTGTTCCCTGTTACGCTAGTATTTCACCACTATCTCCCCGTCACCTACCCTTCCACATCTCTTCTGTCCAACACCTGTTCACTGCTTCTATACGGCTGCACGACTCCGTCCCTGTTCGCTGCTGCACGATGCTGACCATACGCCTGCACACCGGTCCGCTACCCTATCATCCTGCTTCCGCTACTCCACTGTCCGCTTACCCTTATTAAAATAAACTTCCGCTACCCACCGCCGACCGCTATCTCATTTCCCCGGCAAGTCTGCGGCTATGGGTTATTTCCTGTCCGATTGCGTGGCTCTGCGTTGCGTGGACGTGACTATCCGTTGACCATTGATCACCGGTCCCAATCACTGATAAACTGCGGATATTTTAAAACAGTCAAACCCGTCGTCAGCCTACGTGACTATCCATAAAAAAAAAAATCGTGATGGTTCATAAGAAATTTGTGACGGTTCATAAGAAATTTGTAATGGTTCATCCTACGTGACTATCCATAAAAAAAATTTCGTGACGGTTCATAAGAAAAGTGTGACGGTTCAACGGAACCGTGACTAACGGTTACACACATAATACATATATCGT
>APFE030735416.1:83158-102188 GCA_000404065.3 Pinus taeda | reverse complement strand
GTATACCATCGCCAATCCCTCACGCTCTATAGTGGAGTAGTTCTTCTCAGTGTTGGATAATCGTCGACTTGCAAACGCAATTGGGTGATCAATTCCTTCCACTCCTTCCTGTGGGAGTACCGCACCCAAAGCGATACATGATGCGTCAACATGCATGTGAAATTCGATGTCCCATTTTGGAAAGACCAAGATAGGAGTTGATGCCATCTTTTCCTTGAGCGTTTCTAGACTTTTGTTACATTCCTCATGCCAGCAATAAGTAGCATCCTTTTTCAACAACTGTTCCATCGATGTCGTGATCTGCGCGTAGCTCTTGATGAACTTTCAATGGTAACCAGTGTGGTGTGCAGCTGCTTGACACTTTGCAGCGCTTGCAAATTGAGTATGACAGCAATCTTTTCTGGGTCCACCATGAGGCCTTTCCTATGGACCACATGGCTAAGCAAGTTCCAGAAGGGGATGAGGAAAGTACACTTATTTAGATTTAGTGCAATCTGGTGTCGTTGGCACATATCCAGCATTAACCGTAAGCTCGTGGTATGTTCTTAAACTAGCCCAAATATGGTCCAATCATCAAGATATACTTCCAAGAACTTGTGTATAAATTCCTTGAATGCAGCTACCACAACGCACAAGAATATTGCCGATGCGTTCTTCAGTCCAAAGGGCATCACAATGTATTGAAAATAGCCCCATTCGATTGCGAAAGTTGTTTTACTCCTATCCTTCGGCACAATCTTAATCCAGTGGTACCCCAAGAAACCATCTGTCAATGAGTAAGATTCCTATCCACCCACATTTTCCAGTACTTCGTCTGTAAATGGTCTCAGGAATGGATCGTTAACACATGTATCATTGAGCTTCCTAAAATCCACACACATGCAAATCTCTCCCTTCTGTTTCTTCTCCTATACAACCATAGGACTTACCAGTCAGATTCCTCCACTGGTTCAATTATTCCTGTTGCAAGCACTTTGTCCAACTCTCCGTGGACCTTTTCTTTATATTTTGGATTCAACTGATAAGGTCGCTGCTTGACTGGCTTCACATCCGGCTTCAGATTTATCTTCATCATTCCTAAGTCGCCAAGGATCCCTTTTAGCTCTGTGATTTTGGTCGGGAATAAATCTTGATATTCTCGCAATAACTCGACAAACTTCTCCAACATGGCATCATCCCAATAGTCCCCAAGCATTACATACTTCGACTCCTCCTCCATACCAATGTTCACTTGTTTTATTTTTAGTGGCGCGGTGATGTCAGGGTCCTCGATTGTTGGTCCGCGAACCTCATGACTCCCCTCTGTTTCTGGAATATTGATGTTTCTAGGGTCGTCCTCATCATCTTCTATCTACACGTTGTAACATTCTAGGGCTTGGCTCAACTGATGCGACCAGTCGGGCTACACTATTTCTTCTGGTTCTGGTGGTACCTTGAAAATGGCGGCCTTCACAACTTGCAATGCATCATCAACAGTGTCCATCCATTGGTCCTCAAATAAAAGTGTCAATAAAAACCCTTCGCACAAGATATCCCATTTGCCTGTACCATGTTGAAGTTCTGTTTCGGTGTACCAGTTCCTTGGGATGACATCGAGGGTATGATAAAATAAGTGTACCCACTCCAGTTGAGGCTCTTCTCCATAGGCCTAGGTCCATCTGGTAAGATGCATGCGCGGGTCATCACATCCATCATAATTTTCAGTTATTTGTAGTTCCAGCTTACCAAACCTTATCTGCATCATTCGCCTACAGTCGCGCCAATCTTCAAAGGTTTCCTTCATGTGTTCCTCACCAATGTGTAGGTGTCAGGCGTAATGCCCATTTAATGCATCGAACCGTTGGTGTGCTGGTACCGTGCTTTCAAACTTGGTCAAGAATTCATCTACCGCGGTCAGCCCATCATACATCGGTAGTTCGCAATCCCGAGCTCTTACGCAATACAGCGACCTAGTCATCATATTACAGTTTAACATTGTTACTCTGTTCAACTGATTATGCCACCACTCACCTTCCTCATCTGAATCTGCAGTTTCAGGACTCTGCACACTCCCACGATTTTCTTCCTTCTACAATTGGATTGACCTAAGCTTGATTGCATGCAGTAATCTTGTAGATACAATCTAGTTCATCGTCACTTCCTTCGTCGTGCATGGGTTCAGTGTAACGCGGTCCTTTAGCCGGGTCTAGCAGAATGACTACGCAGAGTGACTTCTTCTCAAATATCATTTTTTGCTTCTTTAAATTAATGACCCCATTCATATCTATGGCCCAATCTATCCCTAACAACGCAAGGTAAGGGCTACTTTCATCCACGATTTCTATTACCTCAAAGTTTGTTTGTGTGCTCATGCCTTCTATATCTATAGTAATTCCTTGTAGTCTTCCCATGGGCAGGATCTTCTGTTGGTTCACCATCTACAATTGAATAGGAGACCATTGCAGTGTGGGCTTTCCCATGCGCTCCCAAGTATGTTTAGGTAGCATGTTTGAATTTGAGCCTAAGTCCAGAATTATCTGATCCATCTCATAGTTACCAATCTGCATCGTTAATCACATTTCCCGTCCAGTACGTGAAGCATGTTTCCCCAATTTTCGAACCACACATGGTTCACCTGATCTGGCGCACCTAGTTATAAACTCTTGTAAGCCTTTAACTGCCCTATTGTCGCGAAGCAATTTGATGCATGTCTCTAAGAAGGTAGTTAGCATTGAGGGATCCCTTTCCAGCTCAGGTTGATCCCTACTACCTGGGGTAGAGACCTCTGCGAAGCTCTTCCTAGCTTCCAGAGATGTCTCCTTGCGAACCCCTGCATCTTCCTTGGTTAGTTTCCCTTTATCCTCCCATGTTTCCATGCCACTTCTGAGCATCATGTTCATGTTGGGGTCTTCTTCACGTGGTTCAGACCTCATCATTTAGACGTTCTGCATCACTGTGGGTTGTGCTACCCTTTTCTCACGAATCTGCGTTATCAGTGTGGGGCAATCTATCATTTCATGATCAAACTGCTCGCAGTAGGGACACGATATTTTGGTTGAATTGGTACAACCTCGCACGTAGTGTCCTGGTCCTCCGCAGTTGTAACAGATTAGCTGGTTGTGGCCCCTTCCTGGCCCCATTCCTCCCCGTCCTCATCCTCGCCCCTGGAACCCACCGTGCACTATCGTATGACTAGATCCTGACCTCACGCCTCGGTCTGCATCCTATAGGTTGGTGTTCGATCCATCAATAATTCATAACTACAACAGTCTCATTCATCGTGGCTCACCGATCTGCAAAAATTGCAAAATAGTTGCTGGGGGTCTAGGTAAACTTTTGCAGTAGGTGACAGTTGTACATGTTGTGCTTTCCTCCCACCTGAAAAATTGCACACCAGAGTGAGGGCATCGCGCTTGGCCCCGCTTGTGCCTTTGGTCGCAATGACATTGGTCCCCCCGTTGTTAAGTAGTTTGTAAATATTGGACAATTGTCCTTATTGTGGCCTTGGCCTTTACACCTTATGCACCACACCTTCTCCTATTTTAGACTCTGCATTTCCAAGCATAGATTTTGTATTTGCGCATGGATCTGTTGAACTCCCAACCCAGGACCCTGTATTGGAGTCTCATGCAACCTCATTGCTATTTCTAATGCTTCAGCCTGGGTCGAGATGTTCTGCTGTGACAGCGTTGTCCACAGGTGTGGTGTTAAAGACGCCACAAACCACGCGTGGTATTGCGCATCCGTTAGTGTCATGTTAGCCTATCGGATCGTGCTCTTCAGTCTCTGGTCCAGATCCCAAGGGGTTTCTCCTGGCAGCATCACGATCTCCTTGAATCCTATGATCGACTGTGTCTCTTATTTTGGCCGACTAAACTCTTTTTTTAGCGCATCCCAAATCTCTACTATTCCAGCATTGGGGTAATTGCTAGAGTGCTTAATATACCAAATCGGCGCATGATCTTGTAGTGCACTCACCAGAGTATCCTTTTTAATATTATCGTCCATAACTTCATGCGCTTCCCACACTGCCCTTACTAAGAACCAAAATTGTTCTGGATCTTCACTTCCTACTCCTTTGAACACAGGCAACTTAATCGCGTTTGCCATGTTAAACTTCTGGTTTGCGCGCAGGTGTGCTAAGGCCACCTACGAACTTGTACCGCTTCTGATCCAATCAATCTTCAATCTCTTTTTCGTAGGGTTCCAAACTACCGACATCAAACATCCCTTAGGCAGATCCTGGTCCTGGTAATGGAACCATTGGCTTATTGCGCCCTGACCCAGATTCGAAAGAGTGATTAGCCAAACAAATCTCGTGGCCACTGGCCCTTTCGGCAACAACGTGCGAAGCATGGACTGAGGTCTCACCCAAGGTAGCAAGGGTGTGCAGAAAATTACTATTGTTCGAACTTTTGCAGTTTTTCCTAAAGTGAGCTACTAACATAGTAGTGGGAATCAACGTTGTATATGTGTTGACATGAAAAAAATATTTTTTGTAAATTTTTTGATTAAAAAAATTGTTTATGAGTGCAAGAATGCATGAATTGTGCCGAAGGTATGTGACCATGCTACAGATTGAATTATTTCAACATGCTTTGAGACCAAATTGATGATAAATTCCAGAGCACTGGCTATTCTAGCTAAAGAAGTACTGAGCTCTTGCTTTGCAGCTGCGAAATCATGCTCCATAAACTTCAATCTATATTACACTCGCTAATAAACTTGGTGAATTATGGTGCTAATCTCTGACTCTATGTTTGCAGATTCTCTCTAGTAATGTAAATATATCATTGATCTAACTTTCCTTGATTTTAAACCTTTATCTTTGTTGTTAATGTTGCTTTTGAGTCTACCTAATGTAAATGTTCATTTTACGAAGCACGTGTGGAGGATGGTGTATGGGTGAGAAAATGGGGGTGCAGAAGGAAATTAACATTTTCGATGCGTAATTAATTTAACTAAGAACAATTTCGAATTAGTATTACTATGTTTTCTTTTGTGAATCTATTCTTGTGTGAAGCTTTCACTATGTGGAGGATGGGTAATGTGCTCGATAACAAGGGCATTTTCTAGTTTGCATTTTCTAAAATAAAATATTCAATTTGGTTTTTGTGCTTTGGACAAATTTCATTTTGTGGAGTTTTCACCGCACTTTGGTAGTTTCTCCTAAAGTAATCTAATAATATAGTAGTTGAGACCAACATTGTTTATAGGTGTTGACATGAACACAAATATTTTTTCTAAATTCTATGATTAAAAAACTTGTTTATGAGTGAAAACGTGCATGGATTATTGATAAGGCTTGTGATTGTGCAAAGTGTGAAGGTCCGCATGATTGAAGCTTGAAAGTTTCCTTCGCATAATGTATTTCCTCACAGTTTCACAAATGCGCTTATTACACAAAGATATCCATAAACAAACCTTTCACTTTGCGGAGAGCACAACCTTTAATCAATTGATCAGGAAAGTCTTTAGTGCATAAGAAGTTGATTTTTCCAGAGTATGGAAACCACACTTGGTCTGCAAGAGGTGTTCATTGACATTTGTGCTTAGGCAAAAAGTTTGTTGCGGATAGATTTTAGTGTGCACATAGTTTTGTTGGGGATACAAAATGTCTAGTAAACATTAAATAAGAAACATCACTATTTCGTTTTAAATAAAATAGAAACTATTAATCATTAATAAGGTTCAATTTCGTAAATCTTACTTCCATTCAATCAATGTGATGGATCATTAGCCAAACTTTTCATTTTGTTGATGGATCATTGACCAAATTGTTTCTTTTTTTGGTGGATCATTGGCTAAATTGTTTGTTTTGTTGATTATAATGTTATGAGCTAAGAATATGGACATATGATATCACCATTAATATCAAGTTGATGAAAGTGTTCATTTTTTCATCCAACCTTGGCAGTGTATCATTTGCTCATGATTGTTGACACAATATATTATAATCGAGTATAGATTTATGGTAATCATAAGACTTCTCTTTGGAGCGTCCTGGTGCGATTGGAAAATATTAGCTCCTCTTTATTGTAGCCATTCCTTTAAATTTTCTTTGAATTAATAACGTGGCTTTATCTATTCCTGGTGCGAATGTTGTGCTACTTTACTTGTTGTAATTGAAGACTACTATATTCTGTTGATCTGTTGGTTGTTTTGTTGGGTTCGTTCCCTTGGCTTATGTTTTATAGCTCTGGCAGATTACCATTTTTTATAGCTGATTATTACATTAGCTTTATCATTAGTATTTAAAGATCCACATCGATACAATATGTGTGGGAAGTGCATGAGATCTTTTTTATTTTAGCTAGAAACTGAAAGCATACACCTGCCACCTCTAAAAATTGTACTAACTCCTACCAATGCAAGGCCTTTCAGTTATATCATTTTGATACGCAATAAGTCGTAATGGTTGTTTACGTGCTTCTTCTTTTTTTGTTGGAGAGAGTAACCTAATGAGGGGTTACAACTATCAAACTTTAGGATTTTTTCCAATTATGGTTATTATTTCATATTCAGATACGTTTTGCATTATATTTCTCACTGGCACTTCCATTCATTGTACACCGTCAATATTGTATCAAAGACATTGGGATGATTAAAAATCTAGACTAGATAACAATGAAAAAAGTTAAGTTGTGATTCATGAATAACATTGTGATCTATTTTTGTATGATTAGTTTTGTTGTGCTAATAACAATTAAATATTTATAAATATGTGCTTCCTTATTGCTCCTTGTGCTGAGGTTTCATTAGTTATTTGTGCATATAATCAGTTAAATTTCCTTAAGTTTTAAAAGACAATAATGAGAAATAGCTTCAGAAACAAATATTGAATAACAAACATGTACAATGCAGCAAACCATCAAAGAGACACATTAACACAATGTTTTGATGAAGGAGTTCACCCCTCCTAGGCTACATCTCCTTGGTCCAACTTCCATGGCTTGGGCCTCTATATTAGCTCAATGTGGAAAAAATGATGTTTACAAAGCTCTATGGATCCTGATACCTACACCAATGTGTTCAGAATGTCCAAATTAGCCAAAAGTGACTATGAGATCTCTGAAAACTAACTCTAGCTGATCTAGGCATGACCTCTTCCCTTGTGGCCCTTGGCTTCCCTAAAATTGCTTGTGGAAAAATCACATGAGAAGTCTTTTATTGCCTCTGTAACCTTATCAATGAGTTTAGAGGGTCCAAATTAGCGAATAGCACCTCTTTCCGAGCTCCATTTGGTTGAAAATTGCTCAAGATATGCTTCATTCAATTTTTCCCTAGGAAACCCTGCTAAAACTAGAGAAGACTCCAATTAGCACCACCAAAACTAGCAGTCCTACCAAATTTGGTTCTCCTCCAAATTTTCCGCCAACCTTAACAATGCTTTAATTAATGATAAGCATGATTATGGGTGCTAATCGTGCTTAATCATTTGCACTAGCCCTTGGTTTTTGAAGCGCAGTCATATGGAGAGGGGGCTAGCTCCCTCCTCTCCCGCTGTCGGATCTGCTATCAGCATAAATGTATGTGTTGGGGCCTCCATTTTAATGTATCCATTGGTGGTTCATTGGTAAGCATTGGAGTTTTGGAGGGGGAGGTCATGGGTTCGACCTACCCTTTGCCCATCCCTTACACATTTTTCCCACCAAATATTTATATGTGAAACCTTTGGGCTATAATTTGGATTTGAACCATACTTTAACACATTTAAATGTGCCATGGTAAATAATATATATATATATATATATATATATATATATATATTAATATATATATAATAATATAATATATATATATATAATATATATATATAATATAGTAGTTAAATAGTTTGGAATTATATAGTTTCATATTTATATAATATATAATATATATCTGTGGGGGTGTGTGTGTTGTGTGTGTGGTGCGCTGCGCGCGCGCGCGTGTGTGTGTGTGTGTGTGTGAATTTAAAATATATATATATATATATATATACATACAATTTCCACATAATATTCACCATGAACCATAATTTCACCTTGGAGGACATTGGGCAATTTCACCTTCACACAACCAAACTGGTGAATCCTGAAGTGACATTTTTCACAGCCTCATTGGGCAAAAACTGAAGAAGATTCGCATCATGCTGACTGTACTTCCATGTCATCATTCTATCATGTCCTACAATTTTTTTAACTGTTTAGGAAAATGAACAACAAGCCTTTCTCCTTCATCCGGACTCGGTTTTCAATGAAACGAATTATGTTGCGATCATATTTATGAGATAGACGGAGTCACATAGGTTTCGAGCCAATCTAAGAACTTTGAATTTTGAGCTAAATACTGAGAACCTGATCACATTATATTTTTCCTTTCAATTCAATTGCCATTATTATATAAATTATGGTAATATCTTTGTATTTAGATACGGGTTGTGTCAAGTTGCTTACTATCACTTCCCCTGGTTGTATTCTGTCAATATTGCATCAAAATCATTGTGACGATTAAAAATCTAGATAAAAATCTATCTGCATAATGAGATTAAAAATCTAGTTGTCAATATACAATTATGTTGTTTTTCCTACTAACGTATCAGTTTATCATTCTGCATTTTCGACACTGCGGTTATCATTTTTGCTTATGCTAGACTGTGCAAGTAAAAAAATAAATGTATCACATTAGATTACTCATTGTTGCTTTTGCACTTTCTTTCTCCTGGACTTACTTTGCCTTTGACACATTCTTGATTGCGGATAGTAAAAAAAATTTTCTTAGCTTCGACAATTGTTCTACCATATAGATATATCTGCAAAAGTTCTAAATGAAAAAGAGTTTAAAAATTAACCAAATAAATATTTTTTATTAGTGAGTAAAGGTGTTGCATCTACATACAACTATTAGCAAATGCTTGTGAAAATAACTTTCACTTTGCGAAAATAAAAAACCATGGTCGATTGATATATTGAAAAATACATCTTCGGTTTTAGATTGAGCTTGAATGGTATCTCTAATTTGTATTATTTTTGGTTGCTATATTTTCAACATTTGGTGCTTTCATATGATATTTAGGGATGTCATTGAGGCACAATTGAAAGTCGAAGGTGTGTTCATCTATGCTTCAACATCCTATGTAGATTCTCCATTTTGCACAGATTCAAAGCTTTATGAAATTACTTCTCTGGATATGTGATGTAAGATTTCTATGCTGCTAAATAGAGAAATGATGGCTTAACGATGAAAATAACGAGAGTGATTCAAGGGGGGGAAACTAATTCTAGTTGTGTTGTGTGGGAACTTGAAACCTGCTTTGGTAGTTGCTGAACAATCCTCTTGATCACCAATCCTTCCACATAATATGGATTTTCAAATAATGGAAGACACTTAATATCAATCACTCTGTATAATGTATCACAATTTTTCATATTTATTTAATTTCCTACGTTTTTGTGATTCATCATGGATATGTGTACATGATACGTCTTATCTAACATGTTACACACAAAATAGTTACATGTGGTCATTATACACGGAAACAAGAAATATAGAGGTAGATTACATTAAGAACGTCACTGATTAAGTAAATAATTTTAAGTATATAACATAAATGGCTAGAAAATTGCTTTTTATACAATGCATTTAGAAAATGCAAGTATAATATCCAAAGGGAAATCTTGAACATAAAGTAATGTAGTATAATGTTTCTTGAATTTTCAAATGTTGTTCAAGCCCTATTGGAAATCGGCTATGTATTTTGAAACACATCATATATATGAAATACAACCAACTATTCAACGATTATGATATGAAAGAGGAATAACTGCAATGTAGTATAGTCCTCACCTCTATTGCTAATTAAGTGGGGTTTGCATTTCTGTCTCCACACATGCTTCTTCCACACAACTTCACCTACACAACCACATGCGCAAAACTTCCTCCACATTTCTACTTCCTCACACGCTTCGTCTGCACAACTTCATACAACCACATGCGCACTAATATAGACTACATAATAATGTATCTAGATAATGATGAGGATGATTAAACTGTGATTCGGAAATAACATGAACAGTTTTCTTTCAATTTATTTTTCATTATTATATAAATTATGGTAATTCCTTCGTATTCAAATAAAAATTGTGTCAAATTTATTACTGTCACTTCCCCGTATGCCGTCAATATTGCATCGAAAGCATTGGGGCGACAAAAAACCTAGATAACAGTGTATCTAGATAACGATCAGGATGATTAAAAATCTAGATAAAATTTTATCTAAATAATTATTTATCTAGGGATCTGCCATAAATATGTCATTATGTTTCTTTTCCTACTAACATATCGGTATAATGTTCTGCATTCTCGACACTTCGGTTGTCTTTTTTTCTTATACTAGACCATGCAAATGAAAAACTAAACATATTGCATCAGATTTCTTACTGTCACTTTTGTGCGTCCATTCTCCATGACATAATTAATAACATAATAGTGGGGAGAAACATTTTTTATAGGTGTCGAAATGAGCATAAGTAATTTTTGTGATTAAAAAACTTGTTTATGAGTGAAAACGTGCATGAATTATGCAGAATGTCTGATATTGTGTGAAGTGTAGAGGTTTGCATGATGAAAGCTTCAAATCTTCCTCCACATAATGGATTTCCTCTGTCGTTCCGCTCATATGCCTATTTACACAAGGATAACCATAAAAAAAGCTTTCACTATGTGGGGAGCATAACCTTTAATCAATTGATCAACAAAGTCTTTAGTGCAGAAGGAGTTGATTCGCTGGAGTGTGGTAACCACAATCTATTTGCAAGAGGTGTTTGTTGACATTTGTGCTTAGGTGCAAAGTTACATGCGGATATATTTCAACATGCGAGGAGGTTTCATCGGGGATACAAAAATCCTATAAACATTAAATAACATAGAAACTTTTCATCATTAATGTTTTATAGTGTATCGATTCTCCTGGACCATCCAACTTTAATTTGCCTCATTCGATTAGCATTTGGCAATTCTCTGATTTTCTTGTCCAGATCATACAAAAATTCAAGAATTTGACTAAATAAGCAACATTAATTTATTGCAATAAGAAATTTAATAAACATTAAATAAGAAACATCACTATTTCATTTTAAATAACATAGAAACTATTCATCATTAATAAGATTCAATTTCGTAAAACTTACTTCCATTACCTATTGATGGATCATTGATCAAATTATTCATTTTGTTGATTATAATGTTATGTGTCGAGAATATGGGCATATGATATCACCATTAATAAGAAGTGCATCATTTTTGGTGCGTTCATAGTGCATCATTTTCCCATATTGCTAGCGCAAAAAATTATGATTGAGTTCGACCTCCTGGTATTCATAGGGCTTCTCTTTGGAGCATTCTAGTGTGATAAATTCATAGCACATCAATAAACAATAGAAGCTCTTCTTTGTTTTAGTTATTCCTTCAACTTTTATCTGAATAAATAACATGGCTTTATCTATTCCTGGTGTGATTGTTGCATTACTTTCCTTGTTGCAATTGTAGATTGTTCTATTTTGTTGATTTTATGTAAGGCAACAAAATCTCAGACACTACTCCAAGCTCTTAAATGCAATTTGCAAAGAGAAAACACTACATGATTTGTAGGAAACCTTTTTTGTTGTTGTTAGCATGTGATTACGGAATAACGCTTGTTGTTTTGTTTCAATTCAACTATGCTTATTATAGAAATCATGGTAATTCTTTCGTATTCAGATATGAATCACATCAAATTGCTTACTATCACTTTTGTTGGCTATGCACCGTCAATATTGCATTGAAGGCGTTACAACAATTAAAAATCTAGGTTAGATAATAATCAATGTCTAGATAACGAGGACGATTAAACTGTGATTCATGAATAAAGTCAATTGTTTTCTTTCAATTCAATTGTCATTATTATAGAAATTATAATAATTCCTTTGTATTCAGATACAAATTACGTCAAATTTCTTACGTCACTTCCCCTAGTTGTACATTGCCAATATTGCATCAAAGACATTGGGGTGATTAAAAATCTAGATAACAATGTATCTAGATAATGATCAGGATGATTATAAATCTAGATAAGAGTTTATATAGATAATAATTTATCTAAGGACGTGTCATGATACATATAGAATGATTTTTTCCCCTTTTGAATCATTTAGGCTTTTTCCTTGTTGAGCCATGGTTACTTTATTTAGTGACATAGAAGCCTCGCAACACCTATCCATAAAAGAAATTGCATATAGCTCTGAACCTGTGCAAAATAGGGGATCTACGTAGGATGATGAAGCACATATGAACACACTTTTGACTTTCAATTGTGTCTGAATGACATCTATAAATATCATACGAAAAGCACCAAGTGCTAAACATAAAGCAACGAAAGCTATTACAGATTGGAGATGTCATTCAGGCGCAATTGAAAATTGAAGATGTATTTTGCAATATATCATAAATCTTGAAAATAGCTAATGCTCAAGGTCGTGGAGGCGGCGTAGTGGTAAAGTCGGCCTCGTCATGACGGACCGGTCTTGTGTTCGATCCTGAGCAAGGTCGTAGCTCGTCGTGCGAGTAGTTAGTCTTAAACCGGGCCAAGCCCACTACCTTTAGGTCGTGGGGGTTTGGTCTAGTGGCAAGCGGATGATTTGCTAAGTCATTCGTGCAGCTATGCAGGTCACGAGTTCAAACCCCAAGAATACCCGAGGGACGTTCAAGGCGGCCTGGGCGGACCCTCCTAGAGGTTATAGAGGTAGCCGATGGGATTCGACCCCGTGTAACGCGAGTACGATACCACCGCCGTTGCCGATTCCTCTAGTAGAAAAAAAAAAAAAAAAAAAAAAAAAAAAAGAAGCTAATGCTCAAATGACCACAATTTTTTCTCTTCGCAATGTAAAAGTTCTTCACACAAGTATTTGCTAATAGATGTACGAAGACACAACTCCCTTATGTGTTAGGAAAAGTGTTTCTTTAGTTAATTTTAAAACTCTTTCTCATTTAGAGCTTTTGCAGATATATCTATACAGAAGAACAATTTCACAAAACTAATTAATTGATTAAAGATTATGTTCTCAGTTAATACAAAGCTAAGAATTTTTTTTTTCATTATTCAAAATGAAGAATGTACCAAAGACGGCGTATCTTCGGGAAAATGAAGGTGCAAAAGCGACAGTTAGCTATCTGACAAAGTACGTTTATTTTTTCATTTGCACTGTCTGGAATAATAAAAATGATAACCGAGGTGTCGATAATGCATAACAACAAACCGATTCTTTAGTAGGCAAAGAAAGATAATGATAGATTTACGACATGTACCTAGATAGATCATTATCTAGATACATTATTATCTAGATTTTTGATCGCCCAATGCCTTTGATGCAATATTGATGACATACAACCAATTTAACTTGCAAAGAAATATGTGAGTGATGTTGACATGGAAACCACATGTAAATAGCCAATGTTGTTGATTTTATTCCTGAATCACAGTATAATTGTCCTCATTGTTATCTATATACACTGTTATCTAACCTATATTTTTAATTGTTGCAATGCCTTTGATGCAATATTGACAATGCACAACCAATAGAAGTGACAATAAGCAATATGACACTATTTGTATCCAAATACAAAATAATTACCATAATTTATATGCTAATCACAATTGAATTGAAAGAAAACATCTGGAATCTATGGATCATGTAGTATTTTCTCTTTGAAAATTTCATTTAAGAGCTTAGAGTATTGTCCAAGTTTCTGTTGCCATAAATAAAATCAATGGAATAAAATAGTCCGCAATTGCAACAAGGAAAGTAATGTAATAATCACACTTGAAATAGATAAAGCCATGTTATTAATTTAGAGAAAAGTTAAAGGAATAGCTACAATGAAGAGGATCTTATATTGATTACAGATGTGCTATGATCCAATCGCACCAGGATGCTCCGAAGAGAAGCCCTACAATTATCAAGAGGCCCTTCTTGATCATAATGTTATGTGCCCACAATATGAGCAAATGATGCACTACTTGTTATTAATGGTGATATCATATGCCCATATTCTCATCATAATCGAGAAAATGAATAGTTTTATCATTGATATATCAACATGTAATGGAAGTAAGTTTTACAAAATTGAACCTTATTAATGATGAGTACTTTCTATGTTATTTAATGTTTATTAGGCTTTCTATATCCTCAATAAACCCTCTCCACATAATGGAATATAACCACAAGAATCTTTCTGTCTAAACACAAATGTCAACGAACACCTCTTGTAGATTGACTGCGTTTCTGCATTCCAGTGGAATCAACGTCTTCTTCACTAAAGACTTTGCTGATCAATTTATTAAAGGTTGTACTCGCCACACAATGAAAGCTTTGTTTATGGTTATCCTTGCGTAAATAGGCATATGTGCAGAATTGCAGAGGAAATCCATTGTATGGAGGAAGCTTTCAAGCTTTCATTGTGTCGACCTCTACACTCTGCCTCCACATTCCGCATAATAACAGACCTTCCACATTATTCATGCATGCTTGTACTCAAAAACAAGTTTTTTAATCACAAAATTTACAAAAAATACTTTTGTTCATGTCGACACTCATAAAAAATGTTGCAAAAGCAATATTAAGCAATCTGACGCAATATATGTATTTTTTCATTTGCACAGTCCAACATAAGCAAAAGAGACAAAGCATAGTGTCGAGAATGCAAAATGACGAACTGATACTTTAGTAGGCAAAGCAACATAATGACAGATTTATGACACGTCCTTAGATAGATGGTTATCTATATTGTTAATCGTCCTGATCGTTGTCTAGATACACTGTTATCTAGATTTTTAATCACCCCAATGCCTTCGATGCAATATTTATGACGAACAACCAAGGGAAGTGATAGTAAGCAATTTGACAAAATCTGTATTTAAATGGAATTACCATAATTTTTATAATAATGAAAATTGAATTGAAAGAAAAAAAAATCGACGTTATTCCCGAATCACAATTTAATCATCCTCATTGTTATCTAGATACATTATTATATAGTCTAGATTTTAAGCATCCCAACGGCTTCGATGCAATATTAACGATGTATAGCTAGCGAAAGTGACAGTAAGCAATTTGATGCAATCCATATCCGGAAATGAAACAATTACAACAATTTCTATAATAATCACAATTGAATTGAAAGAAAACAAGTGATGTTATTCCCAAATCACCTTTTGTTAGTAAAAGAAAAAAGTTGTTGTCTACTGAGACTAGAAATTTGCCTCGAAAGTCATTTTTGCTAGAATCTGACTATTCGTTTTCAAAGAAAAACTAACCATAGGAACATTTAAATCATTTTTTTTATGGTGGAAATGAATTCAACACTATCAAAAACCTTTAGGGCACCCAAAATCTGAAGTTTGAAAATTGTAACCTATATTCCCTAAAATCTCTGCTGGATTTTGGTCAAAATCTTGTGGTAATTTCCACTATTTTTTGGGAAAAATTGTGGCCTCTATAGACTACTCTTGAAAAAAAATACAACATAGAAAGGGTCATTACGATTTATTGGGTATTAGAATGATACAACCAAAAAGCCTTGTGCTAGCAGGAATTGCTATAAATTTCAAATGTGGCACATGTATGTTATTCTTTTCGAATTAAACTAAAAAAAAAAATCATGTAATTTCCACTCATAAGTGTATCGATTTGGATCCAAAAATATCAACGATAAATCTAGTGTAATAATCGTCTATCGAAAATGACAGGTCTTTTGAATCTACTAGAGCTATAAAACAACAATTAATGGAATGAACCCAACAAAAGAACCAAGTAGCGCAACAATTGCACCAAGAATAGATAAATCCATGCTATTAATTCAAAGAAAAGTTAAAGGAGTAGCTACAACGAACAGGAGCTTGTATTTTTTTCTAATGTGTTATGATCTAAATGCACTATGACGCTCTGAAGAGAAGTCCTACGATTACCAGCAGGCCCTACTCGATCATAATGTTCTGTTCTAGAAATGTGGGAAAATGATGCAGTGCCAGCGCACCAAAAATGGTGCACTTATTATTAATGGTAATATTATATGCCCATATTCTCAACACAACATTATAATTGAAAAAATGAAAAATTTGGTCAATGATCCATCGTATTGATTGAATGGAAGTAAGTTTTATGAAATTGAATTTTATTAATGATGAATAGTTTCTATGTTATTTAAAACGAAATAGTAATGTTTCTTATTTGATGCTTATTAATGTCCTTATTGCACTAATTAATGTTGCTTATTTAAAACAAAATAGTAACGTTTTATTTAATTTTGATTAGAGATTCTGTATCCCAAATGAGACCTCTCCATCCACTGAAATCTATCTGTAGGAAAATTTCCACCTAAACACACATGCCAACAAACACCTCTTGCAGACCGAGTGTGGTTTTCACACTCTAGTAGAATCAACTTCTTCAACACTAAAGACTTTGTTGATCAATTGATTAAAGGTTGTGCTTTCTCCCTACTACTATGTTATTAAATCACTTTAGGAGGAATTGCAAAAGTGCAAACAATACATGGACAATACCCCTGCATAATTAACTTCTTTTGCCCTATATACTTTTCTAATTAACCGATTAAAGGTTTTTATATGATAATAAAATCTCTCCACTTCTGTAAGCTTTTTCTTTCTACACAATTCTTCGTAATTATTATTATTAGTGTATATTATTGGTAATATTTTAGTTCTAAATATTTCTAAATAATTTACTAAATGTTGTACAAAATTTGTACAAAGCACAAAAACTGAATCAAATATTTTATTATAGAAAACACAAAATTAATTTCCATGCATGAAATTTATTTATATTACTCGTTTAGCTGTCGTTTTTCTCTCAGTAACCTAAATTCATTTTTTTCTCCAATTATATATTATTGGTGATATTTTAATTCTAAATATTTCTAAATAAATTAGTAAAAGTTATACTGAGTGCGGATAAAACTCCGTAGAGTGGAATTTGTTCGAAACATGAAAACCGAAACGAACCTTTCATTGTAGAAAACGTAAATTGAAACAACCTTAGATTAATCAATATGTATGACCGATTATCTAGTATTTTGATATTTCCCTTGATTATTGTATTTTCACCACGATGATATTATAGGAGCTTTCATTATATTAAGAATTAAAGTTATAGAGTTCCCTCAGCATAATCATTCTCTTTCACATATCTCGTTCTGTGCACATCCTTGATTTCGTATAGCTAAATATGTAAAAGTTTTAAATTAAAAATAGTTTACAATTAACCTTTCATCTACGCCCCCTTTCTTGTGCACATTACAACTCCTCCACATAATAAAATCTTTGCAAAAGGAGAGATTCACAAAAGGAAACATTTTAATACTAATTCGGAATTTACTCATAGTTAATTTAATTAAGCATTGACGACATACATTTCTTTCTTCACCCCTATTTCATTGCCCATGCATTGTCCTTCAGACAATGAACGTTTACATTGTGTGGAACCAAAGCTGACATTAACAACAAAGAAAAAGGCTTAAAATCAAGGAAACTTAGATTTGATCGTATATTTACAGTACTAGAGTGAATCTGCAAACATAGAGTCAGGGATAAGAATCGTAATTTACAAAGTTTATTAGCAAGTGTAACACAGATTAAAGTTTATGGAGCATGATTCTAGAGTTGTAGAACAAGAGCTCAATATTTTTTAGCTAGAATAGCCAATGCTTTGGAATTTCCGGTATGGTCTCAAAGCATGTTGAAATGATTGAATTCAAAGCACGAGTCCATTTCGACCTTCTAAATCAGAAAATGGCAATATTGGAATTGAAGATGAAGTGATTGCAATTGGCAAATGAAACATTGAGTTTTCACCTAGATAATTTGGCTCACGCAGAGAATGTCATTGTTGAAGAAGATGCTAGTGAAAGAGATGATGATATCATGGCCATTGACCAAGGTTCCCACCCTTCTCAACTTGATCCAGAAGTTAATGAAGCCCCATCACTTCTAATTTCAAGGATATGTATAATTTAGATATTTGTTAGTGTTTTTTTAAAATACGTTTAGAATAACTTATATTTATTAGAGGACATACATTGAGACAATAAAAAATTTCTTTGAAATTTTTATGTACATAAAATATAAACAAGTCAAAATCTTTTAAATTTAAAAAGAGGTAAATGTAAATATTTTGGAGGAAAAAAAAAAACCTACTTTTTTTTTAATTGTATTTTTGGTTTATCTTCTTATAAGTTTACTCAAATTTCAAGTGTAGATACTTGTTATACGCAAAATTAAATTCCGCATCCAATGAGTACCCATTATGCATATTTTTTAGAAGACACGCATTGATAAAAATCGAAGATACATTAAAAAAAATATGTTGAACATGTTTTTTTAATGTATCTTCGATTTTTATCAATGTAGGTCTTCTCAAAAGTATGTGTAATGGGTACTCATTGGAGCAGAATTTAATTTCGCATCCAACAAATATCTACACTTAAAATTTGAGTAAACCTATAAAGAGATAAGCCAAAAATATCATAAAAAAAATAGTTTTCTTCTTTTCCCTCCAAAATTCATAACTCTTATTTTATTATTTTTTTATTACTTTATTATTTTTTCTTAGGAGGCCACTTTTACGCTGAAATTTACTCTAATGTGCATATGTACAAGATTTCATAGAAAATCCATTGTGCGCAAAAATATCACAATTCAATATTAATTTCACTATGTACCACCCGTTCTCTCAAACAAATATCGACCCTTGACAGTGAAAGATCCACACAATGAAAATTAGCAACATTAATTATTATGTTCTCTCATACATACCCCGTCCTCCATGTTATAGACATTTTTGGGCACTTCAACCCCAATCATAAATGTCCATAAAATGAGGGCTCCTAAGTCCCTAAAAGTGTTGCTTCACTGCCTAAAGGAACAAGGTCAGCTGATTACATCATCTCCCAGAAGTTCTCCACTGAAAACTGCTCATAAATGGTCAAAACTGGACCATACTGAAAACCCAGTGCAGAGGGG
>APFE030735416.1:0-61298 GCA_000404065.3 Pinus taeda | reverse complement strand
ACAGGTTCTCTTTGAAGCTGGGCAGACGAAGAAGAAGCGACGAAACTCTATCAAGAAGGAGAGGAAATCAAGCGCAAGACTAAGGTTGGTCTTCTTGGTTCTCCTCTTGTCTATTTTCATAAAGGGAAACGAAAGTAGACTTTACTTGTTTGTTTCTAAGATAGCCACCCATCTTAGTGGGAATAGCAGCATCCGAGTGGACACTATTCCTGGTAACACTCTGCAAAGATTCATAGCTCTAAAATAAGAGCTCTATGAAAATGTTGTCCCGCACATACTTCGTCCTCCGTACAGTAAACGCTCCGCACAAGGCAATATTTTAACATTAATTTTGTCTTTTCCGAATAAAGTTCCTTATGCATCCCCATTCGGCCGCACATACCTGTATGTCCGCACAACAACTTTCTTTGTACAAGAAGATTTCATTGTGGAGAGCGTTGTTTCATGACGTTGAGGTCCACACAATGAAAGCTTGAAAGCTTGCTCTGCACAATGGATAAGCACTATGCGAAGTTCTGCTTGTGCGAAACTGCCTACAGAGTCTATTTATATATTAAAAACTAAGGCGAAAATATCTGGGGTAGTTGCAAAAATCATTAAAAAATGAGAAAATTAAAAATATCATTTCTGAAAGGAGCTTGACATTATAGTTATTTTGCCATACATCAGAGAGTGGCAATGATACATTGTATATGATTTATGTGTCCTGATTGACAAAACATTTCATGCTTTTCAGGTATTTAACTAGATGCATCACTACTTATTGTATATTCTAGATCCAAAAATCAAGCTCTTAGATTGGTTTTCTGCCATAGTTTTTGTAGACTGGAAAATAATAATAAGGGAAATATGTTTGTAGAACAAAGAAACTGAAAATATTTCATTACTGAGCATGAAATCTCTTCAACATTTAATAGGTTAATAATAAATATGATATGCATGGTGGTGGAGCTTTCACTTGCGAAACAATACTAATTGTCGCAACCATTCACAAGCAAGTAGGGTGGGAAAATAGGGTAAGATGTAGCATAGTTACTCGCACTGGTGGAGCCTAGCCTAGAGTGTGTGCAGAAGAAGCTGTTCCGAGGTGGTTGTGTGGAATTGTGTAGAAAAAGTGTGTGCGGAGGTAGCAATGTGGAAGATGTGTGAAAAGGTGGTTGTGCAAGGGACGCTATGTGGATGAAGCATGCGTGGAGACGGAAATGTAGACCCCACTTAATTAGCAATAGTTCCTTGTCGCTTATTGTAGATGAATTTTACATATTACAATTGACAAGATTGCAATCACAGTTTTTATTAGGACGAATGGAGGTGATTGTTCAGAAGCAATTATGTGAAAAAAACTATGCGGAAGTGGTTGTGCCGAGGAAGCTATGTAGAAGAAACATGTGCAGAAACGTAAACGCGGACCTCACTTAATTAACAGTAAAAACAAAAACTATAATACGACATTGCAACCATTCTACTTATTTAAGTGAACATATATCATCAATCCACTTAAATGTGTAAGACAATTAGGAAATGTGTATTAAATTCAAATTTAGTGTATTATATTTAAAAAGGAAAATTTCCATAGTTAGGAGCTTTGGTAGTAGAAACAACTTACTCATTCTCTCGAATAATGTGATATTAAGTTCAAAGAAATAAGTCGCAAATCCAAAATTAATAATGAAAAAGAGCTCATTCTCTTGAATAATATGATATTAAACTCGAAAAAGGTAAGTTACAAATCCAAAATTAATAATAAAAAACAAACAACGGATTTGCAAGATGTTAATTATCAACGCCAATTTTTTTATAATTTTTTTCAATATATAACTTGTAGTAAATTCAACTTGTATTTAAAATACAACTTCAAGTCAAATATAAGATACCAGAGATGCAAACTTGAAGTTAAAACACAACTTGATGTAAATAGGTGAAGCCCTAAAAATGATTCCAAATCTGTTTAAATGAAGACGAAGCTAAATGTATAATTTGGTTGGTCGAATTACTATATTTAATTTAAAATTTTAAAATATAAGTTTTTTTTTGTTTTTTCCCAAGTGTGGTTCATGGACACTCGCAATTATTGGGTGGTCACTATGTCTATGGAAATATCTGAGCTTGATCAAGGGTATCAAGCACACGGACACCCATGGTCATTGGGTGGTCGCTATGTCTATAGAAATATCTGAGCTTGATCGAGGGTATCAAGCCTCGCGGCCAAGAGTTAGGCCTAATCCTAAGGACTTCGGGGAAAATTGTGTGGATCATGGACACTCACGGCCATTGGGTGGTCGTTATGTCTATGGAAATATCTGAGCTTGATCAAGGGTATCAAGCCTCGCAGTGAAGAGCTAGGTCTAATCCCAAAAACTTCGAGGAAAATTGACCCTATGACCTCCCAAACAACAAAGTACTTATTTAACCAATTGAACTAACCCTTAAAATTGTTTAAAATATAAATTTCATATTTATAATTAACTTAAAATATTATAAATAAACGAGAATGAAAATTATTTGTTTTAAATAAAAAATTCTTAACTAACCAAACTTACCTATATTAAATAAGAAAAATCAAAATCTATTATGAAATATGAAAACTTAACTATATTTAAAAAAGGGTCTATTATGAAATATGAAAATTTTTCAATTTAAAAACAAAACAAAAAAACCATATTAAAGTACATTCAACTTATGCCACTTGAAATAATAACTTGGATTTATTTGAATTCATCACAAATTTTCTTAAATGAGAGAAAGGTTAATTGAAATAATAATGAAAGGAAAACTAATATTAGAAATTGAAATAAAATTCGAAAGATTACTCTGAATTGCGAATATTTATAAATTTGTGTTAAAATAAGAAATGAGTAAAATAAAGTTGGAAGCTAATGTAATGTAATTTAATTTATTTTTTTAATGTACTTTTTTCTCTAATTGTAATTTAAGTTAATTTTTAATCTTATATAAATAAAAAAATAATAGTTAATTTTAATTTTATATAAATAAAAAAAAATAATATAAATTATATTATGATCTTTTTTAAGTAGAAATTTTAAAATCAAAACTTTATCTTTTTGTTTGTTAAGTGGTGTCAGTTTTGAGATGACTACTAGTTTAAATTTTGGTTTGAGAAACTGTGACTTAGGGCATTTAAGATGTCAAAATTATTCGGCGATCACACTTAGCCTAGACCACACCAGTCCTTAGCATAGTTGATTTTCTTCCCATGGAATTTCAAATTGGTGAACTTCACATCATAGAGTGCCTTAATAGTACACCCCATCACTACCTATTCTATGCCCTGTGGGGTAAAATAAATGAGCCTAGGAAACAAATAGGTTTTGAAATTAAACTATATTTAAAATGAAATTTGAAATTGACAATATTCAATGATTTTCTTAATAAAATGTTTTTTTTTTCATATATTTTTATGGTTGATAAGAGAAGACAAGTGCTCAACCCTAAGGTTAATGGAGTAAAGAAGAACTTCTAAAAGTCTTATATTCTTAATGAATTAAAAGGATTTGGTTGGGCTATGAAAACAAAATAGCCTCCTCTCTAATTTAAATGAAAATAGAGACCAAGTCTTTGCAAAGAAGGGTCCCATAATGATCGCCTTCAATTAGCATGACCAACTTAAATCTAGTAATTATAATTTTATCTCTTTTCTAGAATTCATAGATGATAGATAAAGTAAGAAATCAATAAACAACCACTCAACTAGCAAAGGAAAAAAATAAAGAAAGAGCTCCTTCACATGTAATGTTCTTTTAAATTAATAGAGTTTATCATTCAAATGTATCAATTTGCCTACAGTGGATCAAATAACACATGCCATGAGAATGAAAACACCAAAGAGAAATGATTATGATGATAGTGCCAAATAGATCGGGAACGAGAGGCTCTAAGGTACTAGGGTTTTGAATAGGGGGTGACAAGAGAAAGTTGGTAATGATGGCGGGGCTTGGAGGAGGGAGCTCCACTCCCTCCTACAGTAATGTGGTTTCAAACAGAAGCAAAGAGGTGAGTCTGAACAACTTTTGGAAACCACCAGAGGCAGAGACAAAGACAACTGGCACTCACAAGTTGGGAAGCAACAATTCTCATGAAAAGGAAGGGACCCACAAGGAAGCTAGGAGGGAAACGAATCATGGCGACAGTAGTCAGAGAACTGAGAATATGTCTACGACGGGACCCTACAAGCCCAAGGCTAACATTAAACCTCGGGTGGTCTTAAATGATCCTACACTATAGGTGCACAAAGATCACATGGCGACTTATGCGGTCATTTGCAAGTTCATGGGCATATGGCCCACGAAGAAAACACTGTATACTTGGATAAGAAACAACTGGAAATCGAAGGCAGAAATAAATCTACATCTTGGCTCCAAGGGTTTCTTCACAGTGCTTTTCACTAACCTAGAGGACAAAGACAGAGTTTTCAAAGGAGGACCCTACTTCTATGTTGCCGTAGGCCTTTAGATGCGACCTTGGGTGATGAACTTTGTTCCGGAGCGAGAACTGTTCACATCAGTCCCGGTATGGATTAGATTATACTCCTTACCTTTAGATTATTGGCTGCTGAAATCTTTAAAAACTATAGGTAACAAATTAGGGAATTTTATAAAGATATCAGAGGCGACTCTGCAAGGGAAATATACCTCCTTTTCTCGCATATGTGTAGAGATGGATTTATCGAGAGCACTACCGGATGAATTCATCCTAGAAGTTTATGACGAGGAATGGGTACAGGTAGTTGACTATGAACACATCCCATTCAGATGCTGTAAATTTCATGAACATGGGCATCTCTTCAGAGACTACCCACTCAACAAAAGGGAGGACTAACCGAAAACCAACAAAGAAAAAGACCCTGAAGGTTTTACCAAAGTGGGAGGCAGGGGGAAAGGAGGGGGAAAAAGCCCCAAAAGAAACCTAGCGAAAGCAAGATACCAAGTCATAACAGTTTCAAAATTTTAGAAGAAGAGGGAGGAGAAAATGGAATGCACAAGAAACCAAAGGACTATCATATAGAGAAGGAAAAAGAGGATAGCATGGAAATCATACAGGAACATAATGGACAAAAGGAGGACCCATCGAGCAATATGAAACTTGGGAGGGGCCATGAGATGACACCAAGCGAAGGAGGTACGGAGGACCAAGACCTACAGGAGATCTTTGAGAGGGAGAACCTTGAACTAGAAAAGTTTCTAGAGTAGGGAATCAACAAAGGAATTGACTCTCTACCACAAGAGGAGTTTGACAGAGTACAATAGCTATTCCTCTGAAGGTCTAATACAAAGGTTGTAGGAGTCAAAAGAAACCAAAATAGCCAGGAGAACAGAGGGGTTAAATCAATGGAGATGATATCAAGACACTCCACCAAAAACCCAGGCAAGAAAAGAGGAAGAAAGAGACAGAACGAATTGCTGACAGAGTGTGGAAAACTCATGATTAATTTAGGTAAGATGAAAGATCTCACCAGTTACTCTTTTACAAACCCTTCATTATGAAGCTTACAACCTGGAACATTAGAGGATTAGGGAGTAAAAGAAAACAAAGAAATCTCAGTAACAGAATAAAAGAAGAAAAACCAGATATGGTGTTTATATCAGAAACAAAATGCTCAATAGACAAAATTAGAGAAATGCATAGCAAATGGCTTATTAAGTATGAGTACCTAGAAGTCAAAGCAATAATTCAGCTGGAGGGACTCTCACTCTATGGAATCCTCAAAAATTTGGAATCTTGGATGTCGAGGCATCCAGAAACCACCTTTCAATGGTTATCCAACCTTTGGGGGACAAGGATTGTTACATGATCACAAATTTCTATGGTTCTCAACTTCTGGAAGACAAACTCAAGCTCCTCACCTCTTTGGAGAAGCTGAGAGAGAGACACCCAGCAATGCCCTGGATTTTGGGAGGGGGCTTTAATATGATCAGATCTCTCACAGAGAGAAAAGGAGGAACTAGAACACTTGGTAGAGACTCAATAGCCTTCCAGAACTTCCTTAAAAATACGAGACTAGTGGACATGGATACAATAAATGGCATCTTCACGTGGAACAACAAGAGACGAGGAACTTCCCAAGTAGCCTCGAGATTAGACAGATTCATAATCTCGAAGGATCTCCTTCTAACTGATTGTATCATGACAGCTTTCATCCTCCCTTTTGGAGGCTCAAACCACTAGCCCATCCAAATGGAAGCTTCCTTTACTGGTACCCCGAGGAACAAACCTTTTAGGTTCGAAAATGTCTGACTTACTCACCCTGATTTCATCACTAGCATTGGAAATTGGTGGGCTGAAGAAATTCCCACCCAAGGCACAAAAATGTTCCTCCTGCATCAGAAACTCAAACACTTAAAGAGAAAGCTCAAAGAATGAAACAAAAATGAGTTTGGCAACATATTCAAAGAAAAAGGAGAAGTGGAAAAAAAAAATCATAGGAAATTAATCAAATTTTCATCACAGAAGGCTTCACAGAGTAAAGGAAAATGCAAGCGGACTCACTTCAATAAGAATGGGACAACAGATGCCAGCAGGAGGAAATCTTCTAGAGACAGAATTCCAGAATGCAATGGATTAAGGAAGGGGAGAGAAACACTAGGTTCTTTCACAAGTCTACCATGGAACACGGGGCACATAATCGGATCACAAAACTTATATATCCTCAAGGAAAAGAGAAAAATACTCACAACAAAATGGAAGTTGTACTGGTTCAACATTTTCAAAGTATAGCAAAGGAGACCATGGCAAACAGATCTCAATTTACTAAAAGTTTTACTCAGCATATTCCAAAACTAGTAACCAAGGAAGACAATTATAATCTTAACAAGCCAGTGACAGAGGAAGAGGTGAGATGCACAATGGGAAAGTTCCAGGTCTAGATAGTTTCAATGTAGATTTCTTTAAAACATGCTGGGAAATAGTCAAACATGACATTCTAGATGTGATGGAGGACTCGAGAAAATCAAAATCAGTTCTAAGAGAACTTAATGAATCCTTCATAGCCTTAATCCACAAACAGGAAAATGCCATGACTCCAGATAGATTTAGACCCATAGCTTTATGCAATGTGGTGTACAAAATCATCTCCAAAGTAATTGCCAATAGACTCAAACCACTTCTTCCTACACTTGTGTCAGAGGAGCAGACTGGATATGTAGAAGGTAGACAAATTCTCAACAACATCATTCAAGCTCACGAAGCGGTGCATTCCTTCAAGACCATTAAGCAAGTAGGTATGATAATACAGCTGGACATAGTGAAAGCTTAAGATAAGATAAGCTAGTCTTATATCAGGGAAGTTCTTAAAGCATATGGCTTTGACCATAACCGGATAAGATGGGTCATGGCCCTTGTTACCACTGCCAGTTGTTCAATTCTTCTTAATGGCTCTCCACCCAGAACCTTCAGGCCATCGAGAGACCTCAGACAAGGAGATCCTCTCTCCCCCTTCCTCTTCATTCTCATGATGGAAGGATTAGGCAAAGCGATCATTTCAGCCAAGGAGGAAGGAAGAATCCAGGGACTCAAACTCACTCAGAATGGGGACACATTGACTCATCAACAATTTGTGGACGACGTTATGCTACAGGGCACACCCACAGTCAAGGAAGCCAAAGCTTTCAAACAAATCCTGTATGAGTTCACAATGGCTATTGGTACTGAGGTAAGCCTCTCAAAATCAAAAGTTTTCTTTCTCAACACTGATATTTTAGTTCAAAGAAATCTCTCCAGAATTCTAGGCTTTCAAAGAGATCTTCTTCCTTCAAAATATCTGGGAATACCCCTCACTGAAAAACCTCTGAGCAAGGAAGTCTGGGAGTCTGTAACTAATAAATTGAAGGACAAAGTCAGCAAGTGGACAAGTAGATCCTTGAATTTAGCAGGAAGGCTAGTTCTCACAAAGGCAATACTACAAACCATTCCAATCTACATGTTATCAGCCCTTCTGGCACCAACAGGAGCCTTACAACAAATCAAGAATATCCAAAGGGATTTTCTTTAGGGTAAAGGGGAAGAGAAAAATAAATGGGCACTGGTAGCTTGGGGCAAGCTCTGTAAACCCAAAACCCATGGTGGTTTGGGTCTCCATGACCCGGATATTCTAAGCAAAGTTTTGGGGGCAAAACTCTGGTGGAGATGGCTAAAGGAAATAAGAAACCCCTGGGCTAAACTCTGGAAACAAAAATATGCAATGGATTGGCAAGAAATGGACCACATTAAAATGACAGGACACATCAGAGGTTCCCATATTTGGAACAAGGCATGGGAGAATAGAGCCTTAGTTCAGAAACATAGTTTCTGGGAGATCAGAAATGGGAATCTTGCCTGGTTCTGGGAGGACAACTGGTAGTAGGAACATAACCTTTGTAGAGAAGGACTAGATATCATAAAAAACGATACCATTAACAAAGGACTAGAAAAAGTAAGTGACTACTGGGATCAATCAAGGGACACTAGTAAATGGAGAATTTGGAAGGTACTAGATTACAATGAAGAGACACCATTGAAAACCCAAGCTAAAGATCTAGAAGCTATTTTGGAAAAGAGACAAATTTTGACTTCAACCTCGAATGATCTACTAAGATGGGGTAGAAACAACGAGGGCATCTTCAACCTCAAAGAAGCCAAAAGAATAGTCATGGGACTTAACTACCCAAGCCCTAATAAGATATGGAAATACCTATGGAACAACCCACACTCGATGAAGATCAAACTGTTCAGGTGGCTGGTTCAGCACAAAAAGATTCTAACTTGGGAAAATCTCAGAAAGAGAGGTTTTGTTGGTCCATCAAGATGCCAACTATGTGGCCTGCAGGAAGAAACTATGGATCACCTTCTCAACCTCTGCTCTTTCACCTCAACCTTATGGAATTGGGTGGCCTATATCTTCAAGCAGACAGACAAGAACGAAAATGACATCACTGATACTTTAAAGAACTAGAGGAAGGACTTCTCGGATAATGAGACAGTAAACATAGCTTGGGCTCTGATTCCAGGATTCTTGATCTAGGATGTTTGGGAAGAGTGCAACAACAGGATCTTCAAAGATAAATCTAGCTTAGCATAAAGTATCATAGCACAAATCCTAAAACAGCTAAAAGAAACTGTCAATGCCCTTAGGAAGCATCCTCCTAAGAAACCCACGAGTCATTGGGACGCTCACATACTAGAACAGTTGGGACTCCAATCTCATGTCCCTCAGGGCATAAATAAGACAATAAAGCACATATCAGATGTAAAGGCTTTCTGGCAACCCCCTCCCCATGGATTTTTAAAATTCAATATAGACAAAGCCTCAAAAGGTAACCCTGGGGACGCTAGTTATGGAGGAGTCATAAGAGATGAAGAGTGCAATATAAAAGTCATCTTTCATAGTCATTTGGGGAGGGCCACAAACAATATGGTTGAACTCATGGCCATAGAGAAATGCTTAGAGATTCTGATTGAGTTCAATTTACATAACACAATCATCGAGGCTGACTCGGAATTAATAGTTAATTCGGCCAAGCAGCTAGGCATGGGCATTGCACCAGACAAAGTCTTGAGACACTGGAGACTTTTTCAGGTCTATTACCGAATTCAATTGCACCTAAGAATTCTAAGAACTCTCAGTTTTGCACATGTGCGCAGAGATGCCAACAGAGTAGTGGACTGGCTAGCTAATGAAGGGGTGAGATGCATAAGAGACAACAAGTGCTGCTTGTGGGAGTCGGTACCCGCAGGACAACTGCATGAGGGCTGCTACACTTTGGCCCTCATAGACAAGGAGCATTATCAGCACATGAAGGGGAATCCGCCAGTAGACCTTTAATTAAATGGATGATAGGGGTTCAATAGAAGGACAACTGGAGATTAGGCATTTTCAGGTCTCACAGTGGGATACCACAGATCACCTTCCCATTGGTTCTGTAGGGAGCTCGAATAGCGAGCGGGCAGTCAAGAAAATAGCGACAATCTATTCAAAATGGGTCAGGTGAATGGATGGCAGTAGGTGCAGCGTTTCAATGGTTTCTGAGTTATCGGGCGTCAAAGCGGTTTCCGGGTTATCGGCATCCTCAAAAACCGAAGTGGTTTATCAAAAATGAATTTGATGCCACTTAGCCTTCAACACGTGGCTCTAGGAGAAGAGAGAATACCGCCTTCATCGGGGTAGGTATTCCTCCTGCTTCTTCTCCACCCAATATTTTCCTCAACCGTTGGATCAAGTAGCTGTAGATCAATGGCTAAGGTTCGATGAGCAGGTTAGTGGGTCCGGGTGATCGCTAGCGGACCCAAAATCTTTGTTATGTGGTCTCTATTCCCCTCTTTGGGTCCGCCTAAAGTTTTTTCGGGTTCACTTGTTTTCGCCCCGTTTGCCCCTCGACCGCTTGATCTCAGACCATGGTTCAAGCAGTGGAGGCTGTGTGTTTTGTTTTTCTTGGGCCCTAGGCCCGGTTCTCGAGAAGTTGACTCTTTTCCCAAAGATAGAAGTGATTGCTAAATTTTTTAGCCCTCTTCTGCTTTGGGTGCGATGTATTTTATGTAATATATTTTTATAGTGACAAGATAATAGAAGGATTGGCTATTGCTTTAGCAAAAAAAGAAAACAGCAAATAGAAACTAATATATAAAATATATAGTTAAACTACATACATTATATATTACTTAAATTAATATATGTTACTTAAACTAATATAGATTATACATGGTTATACCACATATTCTATATATTAATTCAATTAATATATAAAGTAATAATCATGTATTCAATTTTACTCAATGTTTATATATACCCGATGAACTACAAATTTTTAAATTTAATTTAGAATATAAATCTCCTTAGTGATAACAATCATAGGATGAGATGGTTGTTAGTATTTGTAGTTTCAATTGAGTGTGTTTCTTGCTGAGTTGTAGTTGGAGCTTCATGAGGTTGGAACCTTAGTAAGAGTATTGATGGATGTTGTTGCCTAGGTAAGGTCAAAGATGGGAACTATAACTTTCAAGACATTTTTTCCTCAGCTGATCAGCTCAAGTGCTCTTGCAAAGTACATGGTTGGATAGTCCTCAGAAATACCTTTCCAACGGTATATTTCAACATGAAGAACTTCAAATGGTTGAGAACTTATGGAAGTTTAAAGATTTATAGGGTTTCAAGATGCATGGTTCCACTTAGACAGGACAACATACATTCACAATTGATGTGGCAAAATGACTGAGGCACTGACAAGTGGCAGTGTAAGAGTGATTAATAGATATGATATGGCTGGGGTCGGCATTGGCATTAAAGGATATAATTCCAGGGGGGCATGCGATCTACCACATCCGTCAATCAATCAACCTCTATTCATATTAACGATCATTGGGTAATAAACTATGCAGGGTTGAATAGGTGATCCCACACTCAACGTGATCGGATGGCAGGAAAAAGGCTAATCGAATGACATAGATCAATATCGCACATCAAATTAGCATAAGGTTTAACCATTTGACACCTGATATGATCAGATGATGGAGGTTCATCCAATCTGTGATATCCCCTATGGATTAATTCCCCTTGTAAGCATTGTAAATAATTCCCTTGTAATTATGTAATTATAAATTAAAATGGCTGAGAAAGGGACACAAATTCCATTTCTTCAGGAGGGAGATTGCTTGAGGAATTGGTTTTTTACAAGGGGTGAATAGGTGGTCCCTTTGTAAGCCTTAGTCAAGTATTAGTTTGAAGAAGAGGTAAACAATTCTAGTTTGTCTTCAATTTCCTCTAAGAATGTTTATGTTCATACAAGAGGCATAGTGTCCAAGTTGATGTTAAAAATGGGCTATGAAGGAAAATGATTGGGCAAACATGCACAGGGCATTGTTGAGCCAATAATGGTTGAGGAAAGGCCTAAGTATTTGGGTCTTGGCTATGGACAATCTTGTGGAGAAAGTTCCAAAGCAGCCATGAAGGCAATTGAAACAGTTCCTAGAAGGAGTTTCATTTTAGGTTCTCTACCTCAAGTTTGTAAAGATTGTATTCATGGGGAATGCAATTGTTTGAAACATACTTTACAAGAAGAAGGTGTTCATAAGCATGCACTTGAACAAGAGAGCTGTGAAAGCTCTAAAATCATTGAAGAGATTGATGGTGTTCCAAAGGGAGCCACTTCTTCATTCAATTCACTTTCTCATGAAGGCAACAAAGGTGAAAGAGAAAGGTATAAATCTCATTTCAATCACACTTCTTTTGATTATGTAAAGCATGGTAAATTTCCACATATGCATTGGAAAAAAATTGCATGTTCCTTTTGTGGTTTGGTTAACCATAGTGTTTCTAGATGTTGGAAGAAAATGGCCGCATACATGAAACTTTTGAAGAAAAGGAGGCAAGAAGCCAAAGGTCCATTGGACAAGGCAAATTATGCTGTAAAGAGGATGAACATATGTTGCACTTATTGCCATAATGATCAGATATTGATCCAGGACGTTAATGATAGCTTGAATTTTAAAGTATTTGAAATAGTGTTGAACCTGAGTGACCAGATAGATCTCGTCTTCCTAATTTCGGCGCCGCAAATGGTTCGAAAAACCGACACCATATGAAGGAGTTATCACAACTTGAAAATTCCAAGGAATATTATTTGGAATCCCTAAAATACTCCTTTTTGGATAACCAATTAGGTGCTGACACGTGGCAAGCCTGAAGGCCGCCATGTGGCCCTGGAATGGTATTGTAAAATTTTGTTGGGTCCAACGGAATCGAACCCGTGACCTTCGGCAAGACAAACCCGTGCTCTACCAACTCCGCTGACGGTGATTCTTAACCTCTATGGGTCACGGTGTATATTTAACTTGTAACCAGCTACAGATTGGGGGTTAGGACTGCCAGCAGTCTTACCCACTACAGTCCCCCAAAAATTAGTCACATGAACCTGATACCGAATAAACCACCAACTGCAGCAACAAACCACGCGGTTGCATGTTGACTGCTAGCTCAACGGTCTAATCCCTAACCACTGGGGGATTAGCCCATCACATGCATGCTATATGGTTACAGTAACTGCTAGCTTTGACGATTTAGCTTGGTGTAGCGCTAAAAATGCGGAATTGCCAAATTTAACTATAGTTAAGTGCAGTTAACTAGATTTAGTGGAGTATCCCTAGGGGACATTGACTAAATGCATTCCAAGAGTTTCTTTCGACCAGAGAGAGTGAAACGAGAGGCTAGATAGGCTAATTGGAGCCTTCTGAAGCCAATGGAATAGTCCAAAGAAGCTGAAGAAGCCATCTTCAAGGAGATTTTCATCCAGGGAGATTTTGGAGCTTAGGGCCACCAAGGGTTGGAGGCAGTTGCAGGAGTTACCATAACTCGTTCTCAGTGAACCACCAGTCATTCCTGATTGCAATGAGTCTTTTGAATCCATTGCAGGCATTTGTAGGGGAATTTGGAGACTTATAAAGGTCGATATGCTACAGGGAAGTTTCAAGAAACCCAGTGCAAACCGTGGAGGAAGTTCTAGTTTGGGGATGTAGTGCTCATTTTGAGAAAATGATAAGTCTATTGTTGGTGTCTAATATGTGTTGGAGACATTAGAAGAGGTTTCAGTAATAATTAAAGAATTTTGAAGGAGTTAGTGCCATGAAGAAGCTCAGGGTAGCTCAGTGCACCGATTGAAGGAATCAAGTCTAAGGGACCTTAGATCTGTTTGCAGAGTAATGACAGCCATGACGGGGATATAGATGGTTTTCTAAGCCCATTGGTTCAGTTCAATAAACTTTGGAGTTAAGTGTTGTACTTGTAAAAGAAATGTTTCCATAATCCCAAAGAGCCAAGTCAAGATGACAAAAGCTCAAGGAGACATAGCCCACGATATTCAGGTGAAATCCTAGATTAAATTTGTTGCTATATGTTGATGTTTATTTGTTGCATTATATGGTTGTTATGTGTGTTTAATATTAGCATAAACAAATGGACTTAAATCGCTTAAACAATTAAAAACAAACAAAGAGATACACATGTTTCAAGTACTTAATTCCACAATTGTCAACATAAGCTATATCATATATTTGTTAAGCTTTGGAGTGGGAGGTTCTTGTAAGCATAACAAGCTGTTAAACCCTCATTTCAGATCAGGTGGTATCAGAGCTGGATGCTTGATTGATAGAGCAAAATATTTCTTGTTTGGCTTGAAAGGTGTTTAAACAGTACAAAGAATTTGACTGTTTGATTGTTTGTAAACTGAGTATTGTTTGAGTTTGCAAATGTGAAAAGAAAGCTATTGATATCTAAGTCCAGGAAAGGACAAGAAGGAAGAAGGGCTGAAGGCATTCTCCTTACCCAAAGGAACTCAAGGCAACCCTTGAAGCATAAGAGGGTTTGTTTGCAAAAGGCTACTTGAATAAGAATTTGATTCTACTGCCATTTAATTTAGAAATTTGTCAATAGATTTTGAAAGCTTTGTGAATTTTTTCGAAGTTCTTTTGTTCATTTTTTTATAATGACAACTTCTACAAGTGAGTTTTCCAAATCCTCCTCTTTCACAAGATTCTTTGATGAAGACATGAAGCGAGACTTATTCATTGTGATGGATATGGTGAGAGAAATGTATGGGGATGAAAGGAAGAGCACCAGATTGCAAGAGAAGTTGAATTCCATGAAGGAAGAGAAGCAGTTGCTTTCTGACAAATTGCAGCAAATGGAGAGTCAACTTCATATTGCAAATATGATCCTGGAAAAGATGCATAAGTTGGAGACATAGCTCCTTACTGCTAAAGAAGCCTCAGTCAAGTATCATCTTGAAGAAGAGGTAAACAATTCTAGTTTGTCTTCAGTTTCCTCTAAGAATGTTTATGTTGGTTCTTTTGAAAAACATACAAGAGGCATAGGGTCCAAGTTGATGTCAAAAATGGGCTATGAAGGAAAAGGACTAGGAAAACATGCACAAGGCATTGTTGAGCCAATAATGGTTGAGGAAAGGCCTAATTATTTGGGTCTTGGTTATGGACAATATTATGGAGAAAGTTCCAAAGCAGCCATGAAGGCAATTGAAACAGTTCCTGAAAGGAGTTTCATTTTAGGTTCTCTACCTCAAGTTTGTAAAGATTGTATTCATGGGGAATGCAATTGTTTGAAACATACTTTGCAGGAAGAAGGTGATCATAAGCATGCACTTGAACAAGAGAGTTGTGAAAGCTCTAAAATCATTGAAGAGATTGATGGTGTTCCGAAGGGAGCCACTTCTTCATTCGATTCACCTTCTCATGAAGACAACAAAGGTAAAAGAGAAAGGTATAAATATGATTTCAATCACACTTCTTTCAGTTATGTTAAGCATGGTAAATTTCCACATAAGTATTGGAAAAAAATTGCATGTTCCTTTTGTGGTTTGGTTAACCATAGTGTTTCTAGATGTTGGAAGAGAATGGCCACATACAAGAAACTTTTGAAGGAAAGATGGCAAGAAGTCAAAGGTCCACTGGACAAGGCAAATAATGTTGTCAAGAGGATGAACATGTGTTGCACTTATTGCCATAAGCAAGGACATATTGCTGAAAGGTGTTGGACTTTGAATCCAACAATGCTTCCACGAAATTTGAAGAAAGTGGAAAAAGAGTATGGCAAGAATGGAAAGGAAGTTTCCATAATTGATGTGTGTCAGGATGATTTACATATCGATGTCAATGTGCAATTAAAGGAAGCACCTTTGATGTGGATTGGTAAGAAATGGTTAGAATTCTTATCCAATTAAAGTTGCATGTCTTTTGATTTGACACATTTCTTTGCTAATGGAATGCGAGTTGCAGGATGGAAAAGTTGAGTATGTAGACTCACTTTATTGCAGAAAAATTATGTTCATTTCAACTTTGAAAGTACATGTACATATGATTGAGGATCTTGTACTTATGATTGTGCTTAAGATAAAGTTGAAGAATCGAATACATGCATGAGAATGATATGTATGAACATAGGGATGTTGATGATTTCCTTGTATTTAAACATGTATATGTAATTGACTTGATGGTCAATCGTTTTGTTTAAACATGCATGCAATGTCATGTCGACTTGGAAAAGTTGATTTGGTCCCCAAGATTGTAAAAGGGAGATAATGATGAAGTGTTTCATCTTTGAAAAAGAATCGTTAAAATTCTTTTTGTACATGCTTGACTTGAAGGGTCAAATGTTTGAAAAGGCATGTTTTTAGTCGGCTTGTGATTTAGTCAATCATTTTTATACCAGATGTAAAGGCATGATGATAATTCACATGATGTGAAATTTGTTTCTTTTGATGGAGCAAGAAGTTATGTCATCAAGTTATTTTCTTGTATTTGACAAGATGTCAGAAGAAAATTTGTAACAAAAATTTTGAATGCTGCTTGGAAAAGTTTTTGTTGAAAACATGAGATTACATCATGTTTGTTGAACCACCTTGGATCGATGGTCAAGGAAGCAATGCTCAACTACCTTCTTTAAATTCTCAATGAGTTCAAGGAAGACAGTTCTTAACAGGAGAACAAGCGCATCCAGGAAGGGAAGTGTCAACTACCTTCGAGTTTTGGATCAAAGGCACTAGCCATGCAGGGCAAGTGTATGGAGGCTAAAAGAAGAGGGTGTTGTACTCTTATCTACTATACAAATCAGTATATCAGCCTTTTGGGGTCCAAAAGATTCCTAATTGGGAGGAGTGATCAGATATTGATCCAGGACCTTAATGATAGCTCGAATTTTGAAGTGTTCGAAAGAGTGTCGAACCTGAGCGACCAGATAGATCTCGTCTTCCTAATTTTGGTGTCGTGAACAGTTAGAAAAACTGACACCATATGAAGGAGTTATTGCAATTTGAAAAGTCCATTAAACTATAATTTATGGACATTTAACCAAGAATAAATTGATTTTTGAAAATATTAAAAAAATAATATTCCAAGGAATATTCTTTGGAATATTCCCTGAAATATTCCTTTTTGGTTGAAAAATCAGGTGCTGACATGTGGCAAGCCCAAAGGCCACCACGTGGCCCTGGAATGGTATTGTAAAAATTTTTTGGGTCCGACGGAATCGAACCCGTGACCTCCGACAGACAAACCAGCGCTCTACCAACTCCCCTGACGGTGATTCTTAACCTCTATGGGTCACGGTGTATATTTAACTTGTAACCGGTTCCGGATTGGGGGTTAGGACCGCCAGCGGTCCCCCAAAACTAGCCATATGAACCTGATGTCGAATTAACCACCCACTACAACAACAAACCACACGGTTGTGTGTTGACCGCCAACTCAACGATCTAATCCCTAACCGTAGGGGGATTAACCCATCACATGTGTGCCAGATAGTTACAGTAACTACCAACTTCGATGGTTTAGCTTGGCGGAGTGCTAAAAAGGAGGAATTGCCAAATTTAACTACAGTTAAGTGCAGTTAACCAAATCTAGTGGAGTATCCCTAGGGGACACTGACTAAATGCATTCAGGAGTTGTTTTCAACCAGAGAGAGTGAAAAAAGAGGCTAGCTAGGCTAATTTGAGCCTTTTGAAGCTAATGGAATAGTCTAGAGAAGCTGAAGAAGTCATCTTTAAGGAGATTTTTATCCAGGGAGATTTTGGAGCTAAGGGCTACCAGGGGTTGGAGGCAGTTGAAGGAGCTACAAGTGCTCATTCTCAGGGAACCAACAGTAATTCCTGACTGTAACGAGTCTTCTGAATCCATTGCAGGGGGTTGTAGGAGAATTTGGAGACTTCTAAAGGCCGATATGCTACAGGGAAGTTTCAGGCAGCTAAGTGCCAACCGTGGAGGAAGGTCTAGTTTTGGGATGCAGTGCTCATTTTGAGCAAATGATCAGTCTATTGTTGGTGCCTGATATGTGTTGGAGATAGTAGAAGAGGTTACAGTGACAATTAAATAATTCTGAAGGAGTTAGTGCCATCAAGAAGCTCAGGGTAGCTCAGTGCACCGATTGAAGGAATCAAGTCTAAGGGACCTTAGATCTGTTTTCAGAGTGATGATGGCCATGACAGGGATATAAATGGTTTTCTAAACCCATTGGTTCAGTTTAGTAACCTTTGGAGTTAAGTGTGGAACTTGTAAAAGAAAATTTTCCATAATCCCAAAGAGCCAAGTCAAGATGATAAAAGCTCAAGGAGACATAGCCCATGATATTCGAGTGAACTCCTAGATTAAATTTGTTGTTATGTGTTCATGTTTATTTGCTGCATTATATGGCTGTTATGTGTGTTTAATATCAACAGAAACAAATGGACTTAAAGCACTTAAACATTAAAAAAAAACAAAGACATACACATGTTTCAAGTACTTAATTCCGAATTGTCAACATAAGCTAGATCATATATTTGTTAGGCTTTGGAGTGGGAGGTTCTTGTAAGCATAACAAGTTGTTAAACCCTCATTTCAGATCACATAAGCAAGGACATTTTGCTGAAAAGTGTTGGACTTTGAATCCAACAATGCTTCCACGAAATTTGAAGAAGGTGGAAAAAGAGAATGGCAAGAATGGAAAGGACGTTTCCATAATTGATGGGTTTAGGGATGATTCACATGTTGATGTCGATGTGCAGTTAAAGGAAATGCATTTGATGTGGATTGGTAAGAAATGGTTAGAGTTCTTATCTAATTAAAGTTGCATGTCTTTTGATTTGATGCATTTCTTTGCCAATGGAATGCAAGTTGCAAGGTTTTACCAAAAGGTGAATGAAAAAGTTGAGTATAAGACTCGATTTATTGTAGCAAAATTATATTCATTTCATCTTTGTAAGTACATCTACATATGATTGGGGATCTTGTACTTATGATTATGCTTAAGAGAAAGTTGAAGAATGTAATACATACATGAGAATGGTATGTATGAACAAAGGAATGTTGATGATTTCATTGTATTTGAACATGTATGTGTAATTGACTTGATGGCTGATTGCTTTGTTTAAACATGCATGCAATGTCATATCGACTTGGAAAATTTGATTTTGTCTCCAAGATTGAAAAAGGGAGATAATGATGAAGTGTTTCACAAGAGGTGGAATTCTTTCTACTTTGAAAAAGAATCATCAAGTTCTTTTGTACATGCTTGACTTGGAGAGTTAGTTGTTTGAAAAGTGTATGTTTTTGTCAGCTTCTGATTTAGTCGATCATTTGTACCCCTAGATGTAAGAGACGTGATGATGATTCACATGATGTGAATTTATGTCGTCAAGTTGTTTTTAACAAGATGTCAGAAGAAGATTTGCAGCAGCAAAAGTCACCATAGAAGTGGATTGGTAAGAAGTGGTTTGACTTCTTGACACAGTAAAATATTCTTTCATTGGTACATATGAAAATTTCAGTTAAGTATGCATATATTTGTGATGTAATCTCGTGTTTGTTTGAGCCACCTTGGATCGATGATCAATGAAGCGATGTTCAACTACCTTATGTAAACTTCTCAACAGAAATCCTGAATGAGTTCAAGGAAGACAGTTCTTAACAGCAGGGCAAGTGCATCGAGGAAGGGAAGTTTTGACTACCTTTGAGTTTTGGTTCAAAGGCATTAGCCATGCAAGGAAAGTGTATGGAGGCTGAAAAGAAGAGGGTGTTGTACTCTCATCTATTGTACAAATCAGTATATCAGTCTTTTGTGGTCCAAAAGATTCTTAATGGCGAGGAGTGATCAGATATTGATCAAGGAACTTAGTGATAGATCAAATTTCAAAGTGTTCGAAAGAGTGTCAAACCTAAGTGACCAAATAGATCTCGTTTTCCTGATTCCAGCGCTGTGAATAGTTCGAAAAACCGATATCGTATGAAGGAGTTATCACAATTTGAAAATTCCAGTAAAGCGTTAAACCTTTCCTTAAACGTTTTTCTTTAAGTTTCGTATTGAGCACGTAGGCAGTATTTGGAAAGTGGGAAATGGTATCTCACGTAGACAAAAATATGTAAATGGTATTCTACGATTTCACGCGATTAGCCTTAGTGATCGACACATAGCACGAGAAAACCACTTTTCTCACACACTCTCCATCTGATATCGATCAAGCAAAATTTTGCGCGAGATTGCATGACAATTGTTCGATTGGATGAGTCACATCAACGAGGGAGATTGTCTAGGTTAGTTGTTGAGCGGACGACGCGATATCTGTTGGATCGAGCGAGATAAATAGAAGGTGGAGATTCCGCTATTTGAAATTCTTCTGATAAGGATTATCCCTTACCGCCGGGATTATATCGCCTCATATGTGCACCCAAACAATTATTGTAACGGTTCACCTCCAACGGTCAGCTTGGCAGAGTGACTAAACTTAGGTGGATATGCTAAGTTTAGCTGGAGTTAGGTGTAGTTCACCAAATTTGGTGGAGTATCCCTTGGGGATATTGATTAAATGCACTCCAAGAGCAGTTTTCATACAGAGAGAGAGAGAGAGAAAGAGAGTGAAACAAGAGGCTAGATAGGCTAATTGGAGCCTGCTGAAGCCAATGGAATAGTCTAGAGAAGCTGAGGAAGTCATCTTCATAGAGATTGTCATCCAGGGAGATTTTGGAGCTTAGAGCCACCAGGGGTTGGAGGCAGTTGTAGGAGCTACCAATACTCGTTCTCAGAAAACCAATAGTCAACTGTAATGAGCTTTCTGAATCCATTGCAAGGATTTGCAGAAGAATTTGAAGACTTCTAAAGGCCGAGATGCTATAGGGAAGTTTCAAGTAGCCCAGTGCCAATTGTGGAGGAAGGCCTAGTTTGGGGATGCAGTGCTTATTTTGAGCAAATGATCAGTCTATTCTTGGTGTCTGATATGCGTTGGAGGTAGGAGATGAAGTTTCAGTCAAAGTTAAATAATTATAAAGGAGTTAGTGCCATAAAGAAGCTCAGGGTAGCTCAAAGCACGGATTGAAAGTGTCAAGTCTAAGGGAGCTCAGATCTATTTGCAGAGTGATGACAGCCATGAAAGAGATATAGATGGTATTCTAATCCCATTGGTTCAGTTCAGTAACCTTTGCATTTAAGTGTGGAACTTGTAAAAGAAACTTTGCCATAATCCCAAAGAGCCAAGTCAAGATGACAAAAGCTCAAGGAGATGTAGCCCATGATATTTGGGTGAACTCCTAGATTAAATTTTCTGTTGTGTGTCGATGTTTATTTGCTGCATTATATGGTTGTTATATGTGTTTAATATCAGCAAAAACAAACGGACTTAAAGCACTTAAACAGTTAAAAGAAAACACACACCTGTTTCAAGTATTTAATTCCGCAAATGTTATATATAAGCTAGATCATTTATTTGTCAAGCTTTGAGTGGGAGGTTCTTGTAAGCATAACAAGTTGTTAAACCCCCATTCAGATCACTCATCCACATCTTAGTTTCTTTCAACCCATTTGTTTGAATCAATGGCCATGAGATTCTTCATTTTGACATCTCTCTTTTTGTTCTTTCGGTTAGCTTTGGATGCAACTTCCAACACTTCTCCTATATATGTTTGTCAATGTTATAATGGTTGACTTGGTTATTGGGATATTTGCATTTGTGTGCTTTGTCTATTGTTTTCTTGTCTTTTCTCCCTTTCCACCTCTTCTTACCCTCCTTAGAAGTGTCCTCGTGCTCCTTGTACTTTGAACCACTTGATTTCCCTTTCTTGTGGCTTATGTTCTCTAGGTATTGTGCTTGTACACAAGCCTTGTCCATCAATTTAGGTTTGAACAACATCACTTGCTTCTATAGATGGTTGTGTAGATCCACAGATACTTGAGGAATACGTCTAGGTTCTTTAGGGAGATATCCAATGTTGAGGCCATCTTTATAAATCTTGTGGTGTACTCCTATACACTCTTCCCTTACTTCTATTTAAATTAATGCCACCTGATCCACTGGTCCTCAACAAACCTAATAAGGTAAAATTATGACTTTATGAGGGGTTTTGAAATCCTCCCACTTAGCCACTGCAGGATCTCCCTCCATCCTCAAGGTCTTCTTGTGGCTTACCCACCAAGTCGAGGCATAGCCCAGAATAATTTAGTTGAGGAAACGAAATATTATGTTCTTCCTCTAATGATGAAAATTAAAATAAACTTTTAAGCATTGCAACGAGTGATTTAGCTTAAGAGCCTCAAACTCACCTTGATACGACATGATGTTGACCTTCACTTTCATTTTGAAGAGGGATTGTGAATGGTTCATGACACTCGAACTAGGTTGATCCTTTCAATTTCTTTCTTAGATTCCCTCTTAGGTTTTTCTCGATTTTCCAATTTCCCCTCTGATCCAACCTGCACGTTAGAACCACCATCTCCTACGAATAACCCAAGTTTATTGGTTAGGTCCACCTTGAGGGGGACAACATTACAATTTATATTTGTGACTTGTGCTTCCAACCATGCAAACCTATCCTCTATGGGATCATGAGGTTTATCCATAGATTCCTCATCTGTGACTGAGGTTTTGTGACTTTTGGCTTAACCAATATGGAACCCCTACAAATCCGCACAATATACCTAAAGAAACTTGCTCTTATACCAATATGATTCATAAACTGCCTTGGATATTCCACTGGACAATTCACCACAACAAATCTACTAAAATATATGAGAAACCTTGAAATCTACACTATGAGAGCTTATTTTTCCTTAGATTACTGGATCTCTTAACTACTATTTATTGCATAAGCATGTAATAGCTAAAATATGCAGAATATAAAGAACAATAAAATAAGCTCACAAACCACTAATTAAAAAAAGATAACATGGGAAACCCTTTATAGAGAAAATCCAACTGGAAGGCAAGGCTACACTAATCTCTTTCTTTGAATGGAAAAAAGATGCAAGTACAAAGGAGTGAGCCCTATGGCTTGTGGGCTACTATAGTGGAAAAACCCTCTCTGTTTTCTCCCTCCCTATCCACTCTTTGTTACTCTACTCATATATTGAAAAAGTGCACTTGAATAGAATGTAACCCCTTTTCACCTAATGACTTGGTTATAACACAACCCAATAACCTACTAGTGGTTAAGTTGACTCCTTTAACTCTTAAGTATAATTATAATATGGACTCTTTTAGAGTGTTTTTCATGATCATGTGACTAGCCCCTTTTCTATGAATCATGGGAGTTGAGGTGGTATCCTCACAAATTATGGTGGTCAAAACAAGAAGGTCAATTTTTAGGTAACATAAAATTTGCATACATACTTCTATTGAGGCGATTCTTGCATCATTGGAAAGATATATGTGTATAGAATAACACAAAAAGGTGTGTGCTTAAATGGAAAAATTTTACCCCCAAAAAATGACATTTGATGCCTCAAATTGATTTCAGAAGGTTTCAAACCCCAATTTGCCCAACTAAGTCCCATGAAGAAAAATGGTCTTGTGCACTGATTCCTCCACATTTTCCACTTTCAAAGCATCAAGATGGATGACAAAGATTATAATGATCCATTCTAGATCTCTATTGACCACCATGATACTAAGTCGATGCCACATCAACTTCCCTTATTCACACATGTGGATCTAATCACATGTTGAATTTTAAGAAGATTCTAAAAGGTCCAAAATCCTTGCTCTAATTGGGAGTTGAGGCATGCAAAAAACTTAACCCTAACCCTATACAACAACCAAATTGTGTTAAATATTCAATTATTACGATAGGAAAGGGTTCTATTCTTATTGTATTGAGTATCGTTCCATAGAGAGAATAACAATGATAATTGGATATTGAAGCAAAATAAAGGACTTAGAACATCTTGCAACAACCATGCAAACCATAATGTCCATTATATTTCTAGAAAGAGTGCACTTTCTTTGTATTTTCATTTCATAATTGAGAAGAATAGAGCAAGATATAGGGCTTACCTTCTAGCTGGGCTCTTTTCATGTAAGGTTTTGCAAGGGTATGTCTTGTCATTATTGTGTGGATGATGTGTTATTTGCTTAGCTTCTTTAGTTTTAGTTTGTTTCAAAGTTTTGAGCACTAAGATAATAATATTAAATATGAATCTAAAGTAGAGCGTTGCGTAATACGATATTTTATAATATTGTGAGATTTGTTGTGGTGAATTGTTCCAGTGGAATATCCATGTCAATGTCTAGAGTAAGATTAAAATTCGAAGAGAATGAGTCATTGTAGATATGGAATGGTCCAAACTAGTAAAAGTGTGATGCAACGTATTCAACATTAGAAAATATATAACTTTCACTCTTTAGAATTTAAAACCCCATATGAACTCATATGGTATAATATTGCCTAATTAGTAAACCCCTTATAATGTGGAGTTGGTCTTTTTGACATCATCCAATCCATATCTACATCACTTGGCCATATGGAATGTTGGGGCAATTTATGATTCAACTACAAACACAATAATGAGAGTGAGAAAGACTATGATAAACTTTAGTATGTTCATTTATTACTCATAATAAATACACATATACATACACATACAACAATAAAATCTCTAAATCCACAAAATATGAATCACCATCACATTTTTTATATAAATATAAAATAACATTTTCATTTATCTAACCATAAATTTTATCCTTCATCATAACAAGAAATGCTATAAATGCATCTAACTCATAAATAAAATTTCTATTACCACCTGCAACATTGAACAACATGCATTTCCTCTTTCACAAAAATCTTATACATTTCCTTGTTAAAAAAACCTATATATTCCTCCACAATAAACTCACTTAAAAAACAATATATTTCCCTACAATAAACTCACTATCTCTTTCATTAATAAAAACTAATCTAAGATTCATGGTGTCACCACAATTAATATTCTCTAATTTGGAGGAACCCTAATAAACATTGTACTCACCTTTTCAAGTGTACATTAATGATTCCTTTTATCTTGAACCAACTCAATTAAAATATCATAAAAATTAATATAGAAAAGTCTTGCTCAAATACCATATAACCAAGTAAAATGTGTATTTTCTCAATCATATTAGGGATAACTTTTTCCACCTATAAATTTTACCATGAATAAATATATTTATTTTTTAATTAACAAATTTGGCCACATGTATAATTCCATCTATTTGATAAAACTTCACCTATTTGATAAAAACTTTTGAAGGAATTCTGAATAATGCAAAACATGAAAAGTGTGTGTGGATGTAACTATATAATTTATAATTTATTTTATATAAAATATATAAAATAAAATTTTTTAAATTAAATATTAAATCGATTAAATGGGGTTTGGAGTATGTCTTAAAATTGTTTTTGTTGGGTTAAGAGTTTGTTTTCTTTAAATTTAAGAAAACATGATAACGGCCTAAGACACAGAGACATTCAACAAAACTTAAACCTTGCCTCATTACGAACCACCAACAAATTATTCCAAATAACTTAATTTTCCTTTAATAAAAATAATAAATTCCCAATACTAATTGAACAACTAAATTATAATAAATTTTCTCTCCTATAAAAAAAAATAAAACAAATCTTTAAATACAAATTAGGCTGTAATTTTTTCCCACAAATGCAAAACACCAAAATTCCCCCACATTTATGGAAGTCTGTACCGTGCTTGCCTAAGGTCTGCCCCCACCGGTAGTAACAAAGATGGCAATTACCAGAGGCGGCCGGTGCCGGTACCGGCAAGCAAGCAGGCGGTCGCCGTGACAACACGAGGGCACGCGGCACGGCTGACAGAAAAGCGAATGATTCGGTGGCATATTGAGGAAAAAAATGAGAGCCATGTGACACTCATTGCGGCTGTAATGTCCATTATGCCGCTCATCGCAAATTCGCAAATCACCGCGGATGGAATGGCACGAATCGAATGGAGGAGAGCTACGGATGGATGGCTGAAAAAGCTGCTGGCTATAAACAGGTCCCACCCGGCAAGGGCGCGTAACGCCGGCACGGTACGGCAAAGCGCCAATAGTCGTGTAGCCAATGTCAAAGCAGGGCAGCGGAATCTTCCGGTAGGTCGCCGTGAACAGCAGAGGTTGACAGATCAGCACATGAATGACACGCAGTTGAACAGAGAAGAAAGAACGTTCGCTGTTAGCCTGTTACTATAACTAACTAACTTCAAGAGTATATCTATCAAATTCGACCATAATGGCCAAATTCAAGAGTATATCAAATTATAGTTATCAAATTCCACCATAATTACCAAATTTAAATTAGGATGCCAAAAAAATTAGCCATAGTTTAATTAGACTGTTTTTTGTCTTTTGTCTGGAATATCATAGAAATTCTTATATTTTGATAAAATTTGGCAGGAATTTTTCTAAATCCAAGTTATAGTTATCAAACTTCAATATTTTAGGCACCCTAAAGATTTTTGATGATGCTGACTCTGTTTCCACCATCAAAAATAAAATTCAAACACTATTACTGTCAATTTTTTTATTTTTTTAAACTAACTTACAATCACTTTTGATCATCCCGGCAATTCCTTAGAGTAATCCAAAAAATTAAATTTACATAGTAAAAAACAAAAAAACATAATATATCAAATTTATTAATAGTACACAAAAAAAAATGTTAAAAATAAAATTATATAATATTAATAACAAACTTTCACAACTAGAGTATAATGTAAAATATTAACTAGTAAATATCAAAATTAGACTCTAGTGATCTTCATATACCTAACTCGGGAAATGGAAGAAGATTAAAAAAAATAAAAATAAAAAATAAAAAGTGCAAAAAAATTAATAATTTCTCAAATTTCTATTATTTTTAGTATTATTTTATAAATATTTTATATACATAAGTTAAGAGACTACTATTATGGAATACGATTAACATTACAAGAAATAATTTTTTATTATTATTTTAAATTAAATAAAGTTACCTATTATGGAATACGATTAACATTGCAAGAAATTATTTTTGACTATTATTTTAAATTAATAAAATTACCCATTTTTCTCTTTAGAGAACAACAAAAGAGAAATTTATATTTCAAGCATTAAACAACCTACGCCTTAAAACCATCTCGCTATCAAATTTAAATGTATTCATAAATAGCCGATTTAAACGTATTCAACAATAATAGAGTTGAAATCAACGAACTAATCATTCTTATTATCGTCCATTGAAAACAGAACTTGCCAATTAAATCCCAAACCATGCCCATTGTCTCACAGGAAACGGGCACGTGGTAATTGCTATTTTCCTAAAAACACGTTTTATGAAAGAAAAGTTCCAAGGCTATATAATTTTTCTTAGAAAATTATCACCCTTTTTACCAGTTTTTAAATACAATATATTGATTCAAATTAAAACTAGTGTTATTAAAAAAGGTGAGAAATATTATCATAACTTAAATGTTAAACTAACAGTTAGCATAAACTAACAGTTAGGATAATTATTTATAGTTATCCAAGGAAAACCACGTACCTAGAATAACTAGTTGGTGGTCCGTAATACAATATATTGGGTTAAACTAACATATTAATATGTGAAGCTAGTGTTATTTTTTTTTAAGTTGGGAAAATTTATCATAACTCAAATGTCAAACTAACAGTGAGGACAACTATTCATAGTTATTCAAGGAAAACCACGTCATCTGGAATAACTAGCTGAGGACAACTATTCATAGTTATCCAAGGAAAACCACGTCATCTGGAATAACTAGCTGGTGGTCTGTAATGGGGTAGACTTTGGAATAACTAGCTAGTGGCCCGTACTGGAGCAGACTTTCTTTCCTGTCGGATGGGTATTGGGTGGTTAACTTGTTTCCTTAGGTTCAAGGAAGACGAGCTCTTAGCCAAGAGCTCTTAGCCAAGCAGAAAGAGTTTTAAGATGTACTCCAGGCCCCATGTGAAACTAGTTTTAGGGCATACTCCAAGGGCGATGTCGAACTAGTGTATAGGGCACACTCCAGGCCAGATGTGAAACTAGTGTATAACTGGAATTGAGTCATTAAAAATCCTTGAATTTTTTTTAATTCGATAGAATTTACTAATTATGCATTCAACAATTTAACTTATATTGATATAAGTTTTTGATATATGTTGTTTGCGAGTCTACTAAAGTCTTATTTTACAAGTGGCCTCACCGCCTATCACCCATTATCAAGGACTAAGTAAAATATGAGTGGTGAGATCACTAAGTAAGACATGAACTCACACACAACATAACATCAACTCACCAACAACATATATCCAAAAACTTATATCAACATGATTACCGACTGTGAAAACATACACTCACAAACTTAAATTATAACTTAACTTAGCAAGACTTGAAATGTCCCAACCTCACCAAAATCAAATCTAGACTAAAGATTGCCCACAAACCTTATAACAACAAGCGAAAATATAAAATATCAGAGTAAAAAATTTAAATATGAAACGCTATCTATTTCCGATTTGTGTAACTCAAGAATTTGGATCATTTTAACAAGAAAATAATGTTATGAGAGAATACTTTTGGTAAATCAAATCTTAATTTTTGTTGTTGATCATTTTAACAAGAAAATATGGTTATGAGAAAATACTTTCAGTAAATCAAATGTCAATTTTTGTTGTCAAAGCGTTTTGAACCACTAAAAGATTTGTAGAGTTATCTTTAGTGTGATTTTTTGGACTTTTGAATCCCGCGGAAAATTTTGAGGTAATTTGTGTTTTGAGGTGAAATCTTGATTTGTGTTATTTAAAGTAGTTTTTTCACTGTATATAAGGATTCAATAGCCTAAAAAACCCTAGGGCACTTCCATTGTGCGAAGGTTTTCTCATCAAGCTCGTGATTTCAATAAGGATTTAGCAGCCTAAAAAACCCTAGAGCACTTCGATTATGCAGAAGTTACTCATTAAGCTTGTGATTTCAATAAATCCTTTCCAGAATTTAAAAAAATTAGAAAAAAAACCCACTAAAAAACTTCCAAAACATAACACATAAGACAACTCAACCACAACTTCCCTCAACCACATAATATGGTTGATCATTATTGCTTTTTTTTCCTTGTCAAATTCTTGGAAACCCCACAACTTACGACCGTCCCTTTCACACACGGGAACGCAATTGATCCATACATTTTCGGTATTAAGTTGAATTTTTTGGGGCCACGCCGACGCTTGTTGAAAAATTAACGCCTGTCTGGCTGCCATTTTCGTTCCTTGGCCGTTGGGGTAAACGGGTGGGGTTTTTTAATGGCAATTTGACTCGTTTACGTTTAAAGGACGCGTCGGGAGAGCTTTGGAACTTCAATTTTGCCGTGGCACAATTAATGATTTGATTTCCTTCTTACCGCCAAAATCAGAGAATATGGTCTCCACGTTACGTCAAACTGGCGGTGGAACCGACGCTCCCGATCCCCCGTGGCGATCGTGCAACACAAACAAACTAGCGGTGGAACCGACGCTTCTGGTCCCTCGCGCCGATCGTGGATCAGAAACATCCCCATTTATGCTTATGCATCCATGGATGGCCATGGGTATTGGCATGGGGCATGATACCCGGCGCCATTCGCCGAGTTTCGAGTCTCGACCACTTTATAAGGACCGGGAAGCGCAATGACGCATGTAACGAAGAGAGTTTACTTTCAGACTCTGGATATGGCTGTGGAGACCATGCGGAGAGCGAGGGTGGGGATCGGAGGTCACGAGAACGAATCGCGGGTCCTCAAAGAAACCCATTTCAGGGGCGTAAGAAAGCGGCCCTGGGGGAGATTCGCAGCGGAGATCAGAGATCCATGGAAGAAAGCTCGAGTGTGGCTCGGCACATTCGACACTGCCGAGGATGCCGCCCGCGCCTACGATGATGCCGCCAGGGCCTTGCGCGGCGCAAAAGCGAAGACCAATTTTGCTCTCGCCGCCGACGACAATGCCTCTGCTGCGCTCGCTCTGGCGCGCAACCCCCGCTGGGTTCGAACGCTGCACCCTCAGCAGAAGTGGCCTCATGATCTCAAGGCCTCGGCTTTGGCTTCTTTTCCTTCCGTGCCGACTTTGGAATCAAGCAAGAGATGTAAAGCCGGCTTGGCAAGCAACTGCCGGCCCGAGTTCGAATCTCGTAACAATTCTCCCTGCTCTGCGCTTTCTGAGCAGAAAACCTCTTCTTCCCCGCGGAGGAAGACCCCTTTTCTGCTGGATCTTAACTTTCCCCCTTCGGCTGAGCAGGACAACGAGAACGAGAGCGCGGCTCTGTAAATTTAATGGAATCTATTTATCAAAAGTTGGCCCCTAGCTATTTTGTAAAATTTCGGCGTGCCAAATCACACCTTTAAAACTATTGTACAGCTTCACAAAATTAAATTTTCAGGCTTCTCTTCTGGTTATTTTCATCGTTCTGTTACTCAGATGATTTGGACATTGTTTGACGGAAGTTTTGCTCTGTCAGCCACTGCCTCCTAATTTTGCCTAACTTGGCCTAAATGAATTAGGCAGCTGTAACGGAAATTCTTTCCACGTGTAACAATAAATACAATTTTTGCTTTTAACATGAATTTATCTCTTCACGAAAAAGTGTTGGAGGTCCATAGGGCAGGTTGAAAGCGTATGCTAAACGTTTCCCGAGGCAGAATTTCCTTCATTTTGCTTTAAATAATTTATTCCTTTATTTTGCTTTAAATCATTTAATCAAGTAAAAAATAAAAAATATGACTCGTTTATATGTGAGATTATTTTTTTTTTATTTTTTTCCTTTGCCGAGTTTGTGTTTTTGAGTTAAAATAAAGTTAAAAATGAGTGGTTTATATGTGAGATTTGCTGGAGTTTTTAGAGAAAAAGCCTATGGTTAAATCTTGATTTGTGTTGTTTATATTTGGTTTTTGATTCTATATATAGATTCAGCGCACTCAAAATATTTTTGGGCGCTTCTGTTGTGAAAGTTTTGTAGTCTATTTTTTAGTCTATTGTCTATAATTAAGTAGGGATTTCTTAAAATCATAAGTTTGAGCTGTAAAGGCTTGTAATTTGACTTTTTTAAAGTGTTGAATTCATATATATAATCAAAAACCTATTTTAAACAACGCAAAATATTAGTCCTATTTCTACCAAAAACTCTAAAATATAATATATTTAAACCCATCAAATTAAATCTATTTTTATGTTTAAAAATATAATTTAAATAATAAAAAATTATGATTTTATTAAGAATACTCTCTCTTGATTAAAAATAAATTATGAAAAATTGTAAAATAAGAAGCTCATAAAGTTGCAAAGGACAAATCTAACATCCAAGAATAAAGAAAAGAGGACATGTATGTAATATTTAAGATATTTGGATAGATGAGATAAACTGACATGTTGCTCCCCATTAATGGCGGTGCTCCCCGTGTATTTTGTGCCATTTGCGATGTGTCTGTTTACTAACACCTGACGGTTTTGATGTAATGACAATCGTGATGTGTCTGTTTACTAACACCTGCCGGTTTTGGTGTAACGAAAATCCTGACTCCAACAAGTGGTATCAGAGCTAGAGGTCTGGTTGGGGGGAGATTGTTGGCTCCCCATTAATGGCAGTGTAAAAGGCAACGCTCCCGCTTGTGTTTAGTGGCATGTGCTTAAATCTAGCGATGTCTCTGTTTACTAACACCACCGGGTTTTGGTGGGGTTTTGGTGTAAGGGCAATAGCTCCGTATGTGTTTCGTGACATGTGCTTAAATCTAGTGATGTGTCTGTTTACTAATACTTGTGGGTTTTGGTATAACGGTAAGACAACAAACAATTAAAGACCAGAATAAAAAAGATAAATAGAGATGAAAAGAAAACTAAGATAAGAATAGAAAGGATGATTGGAAGTAAGCAAATGGGTGTGATCAAATCCTAATTTTTTTAAGATTATATTGGAGCTAGTTAATTATCGTATCTCAGTTTACTCTTGGAACATGGTTTATTGGATTATAGTAGATAGTTATTTAATGAGAAACGGTAATACCCATTACGGAAGCGACCAAAAGTAATTAGAGTATTAAATAGTGAAACTATTTGTTGAGAAATTAGAATTGGTTAGATTTGAGTATAAATTAATCTTGAGATTAGATACCAATGTGACAATGCCAAGAAAAAGTCAAATACCAACAAAAATATAAACCGTAAGGGACTTCAGTGAGTTAAAATGGTTAGCTAGTGATTTAACTTTCTTGATCCAGTTTGATTTAGTCTCATTGTGATGTGATTAAATAATTTGATTGTAAGGGGTTAGTTGGTTAGTGTTGTATGGACTTTTGATTTGGTCATCAAGTTTGACTTGTTTTCATAGTGTATATTAATGTGATTAATATATTGGTTGAATTTTGTGTTTTAAAGTTGTGATAATTATTTATTAATTATTGAATTTATTAGGACATTGGTTGTACGCTGGTCAATTTGAGGGATGGTTGGGGTTTATAACTTATGATGTCACATTTGTAAATGAAATATCATGCGAAAAATAATTATATTTCATAAGTTATTTTATAGTGAGCAAGTTATGTTGAGATTGTTTTGGGGTGACTAGTCAATGCGATATTGGGGTGTGAAAGGTTCAATGTGAAATTGTGAACATTAACAATTGTTAGGGCATGTGACATGTGATTGAGTGGACGTGCTCATCATATTGTCCATGAAATAATGGATGAAAACTTATGTTTGTTGTGGTGGTATGAGTCTTGCCATATGTTTTCTTTAAACTTTTTTTTAGTGTGGATTTTTTTTAATTGTTAATGCTTTGGACTTTCAATCAAGATCCATTTAGAGTTTATGTGATGTGTAATTGTCTTTGAATGTTCTAATGGTTGGCTCACTATAACAAATTTTAAATTTTTGCTATTATAATGAGCTTATGATCTAATATGCACTAATTCTTTTTGTTTGCTTATGAATTTAACAAAAGAATAGAGCACATCATACAAATTCTTTAACTACAATGACATAACAATATAACTATGGTAACAAAGACACATAGTATTAGATTTATGTTCAAAGTATGATGTTGGACCAACATTGATCAGCTATGCAACTATGATTTTTGTGTTTTTATGGATTAACAAAAATATTAAGCACGTCTATGAAACTATGATAATAAAGGACATAACAATTGTAGTGACATAACAATGAAACTATGATAATAAAGGAAGACGCTATTACCTTTGTGTGCAAAGTTTGATTTTTTATTTAGATTAATGATGATGGATTCATATCAGTGTCAACCCTTTTAGGACATTGATCTTAATTCATTAGCCTACCAATACTCGAAGGAACTTGTTGAAATACCAAAACCCTATAGAGGTTGAGCACGATGATATATCGACAATCTACCAATTTCCTTACTATAATGCATATGCATACATATTATAATGAGTGATCATGTACAAACAAAAGAAATATGAAGTAGCCTTGAATTTTTTTTAACAAAGAGTGAAATTGTATATTTCAAATCTAATTTCAATTAAAATCACAAATTACTACTAAAGCAAGTCTAGAGCCTTAACAAATGAATAAGACTAATATGAAACCCCAAAAAAAATTATTCCTCTATCTATAAAATGGTAAACATGAAAAGAAAATAAATCTTTATTGAAAACTAAAAAGAGAGATAAAAGAGATTCAACGTACATGTAGAACAAATAAGGAGTTAGGTTTTTTTATAGCAATAATGAGGAGTATAACCATTGTTCTTCATCCTTCAATCCTACAAACAAGAGTAGCAAACAAATATATGTACAAGTAAAGTAAGTATATTATAAACCTTCAAATATCTAAGATTATAAAAGAATGGATGGATTATGAGCATGGCCAAGACAAGAACCATATCCTTATGCCTTCCTCCTTGACATTATAGATTTGATAAACTAGAAACCCTAAGAGGAAGAAAAGGAGAAAAGAATTGTGAATGAAATGAGGAATTATGGTTGAAAATCCTCTTTTGATCTTAAAATATAATATTTGAATTAAAATAAATCATTGCAATCTATTTCATTTTTTCTCTTTTACAAAAATGTTAATATATCGATGTCTCATTGATATAGTTAAATCCCATTGACATGGTGAAATTTGACTTGCCCAAATTTGACTATGTCAATGCTATAAAATGTCATCTAGGCATCATCATATCAATTCCCTTTGGGAAACATCAATCTCTTGATGTCGATCGAGGTTACTAGTGAAAAAAAGGACTAAATTTCAATAATGTACAATGAAATATAATGTCGAAATTGATTATTACCATCAACGTTGGAGATCAATGCTATATTTTTTTCCTAATTGTAGTAGTGACACATTTGGAAAAACATACACACAATATTTGCCATAGTAAATGTAATGTGAGAAATCCAACAAGAAATGAGGAATTGTAATTTTTTTCTTAATAAATGTAAAGTTTATGAGAAAGTTTTAGAGATTATAAAGTACATTGTGGATATAGTAGATATTATAATTTTCTATTGTCCTCTACAAAATGATATTTCTCCTTTATTGTGTTATCTTTATACTCTTATTGGCAGTGGCACTACTATGGAGAATGAAATCTATAATAGGAGTTGAACCCATTTCCCTCATTTCAACTAGGGTTTTAACTCCCTTCCTTGGGAGTTAGGTTAGGGTTTTAAACACCTTATTATTATAGTAGTAGTTAATGGATTCTCACTAACTCCACATGGGTGAACAATGGTAAGTTGGTAGAGTTGTCGCTTAGATTTGGGAATAATTAGACCATTACCTTGTCAAGGACATTACTTTCAGATGCATAATTTATTTGAGGAAAAAAAACCACTATTGGAAATAAACTATCAACCATAGAATGCAATGTGTATCTCCAAGACAATTGTTGTAGAGGTTAGAGACACTAGAATTCTACTTTGAGCTTGGATTGGAGTATTTTTAGTTTTGGTTTCTTAGTGTAACTTTAAGGATCCAACCCAAAATGACCCTCCTAAGTCCCAAGTTTTATCTTTCCCATTCTAAATAACTAATAGAGTCTTACAGTAAATCTATGTAGATCCATTTTGGATTAAATATCACCACTCTGGGAGGCTTTTTGTCTCCAAAAGCTTTAGTTTTGAAGGGGCCAAGGAAACCAATTCTTATTTTTCAATTTTGAGTAAGATTTGTCCTTAACTAGTAGTTGACCATTGATTCCCAATTACCAAGTTTTTGTTGACCCCTTCTAGTCATTTAAATTCTCTTTTGTATAATCATAATCTTTGGTAATTATTCTTGTGTAACTAGTTCCAAATATTCTATGGAAGGGAATTTTTGGCCTTCTTCATCCATGTCAAACATGTATAGCTTGTAGAGTTTTAAGGGTCTCTAAATTTACCATTGAGTAAATACACATGTAAGGTGGAAATGTCAATGAATTAGCATTAATTTCTACCATTTGTAATGATTTGAAAGGTCCATATCTTAGGGTCTCGATTTCTTTGACCCTTTAACCTTTCCTAATTTAAGAGCATCAAAACTTCATCTCTTACTTTTAAGTTATTTTCAACCTTGTGTAAATTATGTTTGGGAAACTTTTATTTAACTTGAGCTTTATTAGCTTCATTGGTTCCTATATCTAAGCTTATTTTCCTTTAATACATCACTTGAGATTGAAGCCTCTACTTTAATGAGATATCCATATATAATATCCAGCGACAATGGTGGAAAATGGCCTAAACAAACTTTAGATAGAATGATTTATTGGGAATATGGAAAATGTTACTGTAGAAATGTTGAATGTAAATGGAAATTTAGTTCAGTGTCCTTGTATTCTTTTGATTGTGATCTATTAGAAGTTGAACCAATTCCTTTTCAATACCTCCATTGTCCCACAACTATAAGATTGGAAGTTTGTTGGGAAATTTTATTTAAGATCCAACTTCTATAATGAAGTTCAAAATGTACTAATAAATTGATTATCTTATCATAAATTATGCTCTTTATTATCCCAAAGTGTACCTAGACCCTTTCAAAGAACAAGATTTTTGGTTTTTGTGCTTTCATGATTCTTGTAGTCTACCAAAATACAGATATTGTTGAATTTATCAACTACCACATATAGGTAGTCATGACCTCCTCTTTGTTGGGAAACAATGATAATGCTGAGAGGAAGGGGTGAATCAGTATTAAGGCTAAATTTTACTTCTTTATGCTAGTTTACTTTTCTTATTTAAACTTGGCATTCAACCATATAACCAACAATAATATATAATATGGCAACATCATAAACTCAACACACAAGCAAACAAACCATAAGCATCATACACATAGACACAAGGTTTTTCACGTGGAAATACTTTTGGGGAAAAACCACAAAGCTTGTTGTTGTTATTGATGAAAATTATGATCACCCACTCTATTACATTAATATGTTTTGTGAGCACCCACTCATAGGAAGCACCAACTCCCTTTGATTTGTTTGCTCGCACCAACTCCCTTTGTTTGTAGACACTTGTCCAGCTTACGAGAAGCACGATATGAGGCACCGACCTCATGGATTTTTTGAAAGCACCAACTTGCAGCTCCTTGGGTTTATGCAAGCACCAACTTGCAGGAGGCACTGACCCCCAAGCCTTCCCAAGCTCCCCTAGAGGTGGAAGCACCAACTTCCTATCTATAGGCACCAACCCACATTCAAATAAGAATTGTTTCTTCATTGTAGTTTGGAAATAACTCTGCCTGATAACAACTTTTGATCTCAGCTCACTCAACTGCACTTTACAACTCTCTGCACCACTCTTTAGCAACCTTGTGATCTTCTCAACAACAATCACTCTCAACCCTCCGCTCTTTGCTCTCAACAGTAGTCACTCTACTCTACCCACAAAACTCCATCCTCTGCTCTTCATCAACATACAACAGTTGTTGGCCTTCTACACTCTTTAGCGCACAATATGTTCTCAGCCTTTCTTCATACATCACAGGCTCAACTCTCGACCTTTTCTCACAGTAGCTCACAGGATCCTTTGGCCTTTCACACAGTGCATAGGCACTTCAGCCTTACACATAGCACGGACAATTATCGACCTTTATACACAGAGCACACAAGCAATTTAGCCTCACACACAAAGTGCTGCTCTCAGGGCCTCTTTTCTTCTGCTTAGGCACTGTCGACCTTTTCACATGGAGCTGGCTCTCACTTATCCTTTCACAACATTGCACACACACAAAGCTCTTTCCTCATTACTCTCATTGGAAACTATGTTGCATTCCGCACATGCTCGATCGAGCTCCTCGGTTTGTTCCTCTTTTGTTTCCCTGATCGATGTTGTCACATTGTTCTCATTCAACATTGTACATTGTACCTCAGCATAGCCCTTCATTCTGTTTTCTACGTCAGAATTGGTCTCTACCATTTCATTCACTAAGAATGGGCACCTGAAAGGCCTGACTATTTTATCCATACTGAGAATTAATTCTCAGTCCACCTGCTTACTCGAGCTAGGCATAGTCCTCTCTATCTACAGCTCTAAGGTATACTAAGGCTCTCCATGTTTATGCATGGTTTCATAGTACTTCGACATGGTTCCTCTGTAGACCATTGTCCTTGTTGCCTTGTCTTAGAGTTTTGTGTTGATCCATCTATTCACTTAACTCACTGAGACGTGCATCATAGCACAGAAATAGCTTGTCTCATCTCATGGCAGACCATACACTCTTTTCATTAAGATCGCGGTCCTTTCCCTTGACTAAGCGATCTCTGACAATCGCCATACATTCCTGAGACCAACTCCTTTGCGCTCATTCAAACCTGTAGTTGCCGACCCATATGCATTCAATGCTCCTCTGTAGTACTGTATCGAAGCTTTTCATCGCAACATCACAGTGGTGCAACATTGCAAACTGTCGATTGCCGATCTCTGATATTCAATCCCCTTTCGATTATCTTCTTGTTGTATCTCCACCATAGGACCGAGTGTTTTGATCGGGGGCTTGGCCTTAAGGTGTTAAGTTTTTCAGACTCCTGCCAAGGGCCTTTCTCCTCATGTTATGCTCTGCACCCTTGGTTTTCTATTAGTTTCATGACCAAATGCTAACACATATCGGAGCCCTATTTATCAAAAATTTTCAATTATTTTCCATGTGCCAAAAACCACAATCCTCTAATCGTCAATCTCTGATTTCTAAGCTCCTTCTACTTAGCCCTTACTGCACACTTCATACCATAGGACCAAGGGCCTGACCAGTCACTTAGCCTTAAGGTGCTTTAGCCTTTAGACACCTGTCAGGGGCTACACTCCCTTTGTTAATGCAATGCGCCCTTGGTTTCTTGATTTTCCTTTGGAACATGTGCTAGCCATATATCAGAGCCCCCTTATCGATGATTTCCACTTTGTGACAATGTGTTGTCCATCACAAATCGCCGATCACCAATTATTGATTGGCCCCTCTATTCAGCCCTAGCCATTAGTTCCTGAACACTTCACGACCATGCACCAACCCTTATATTGGAGCCCCTTAATCAGCAATTTACAAATGTGGCCAATGTGCCAACCATCGCAAACCTCCGATCATCGATGTGACATCATCACCTACCAAGTGGCATATTCTGACTAGTGACATGTGTTACTCAGATATGACCCATTAGGCCATCCATAAATACTAAAACAACTTGCCACACCTCCCTTCGTACCATGACATATTGTTGATTTAAGAGACCATGTGTCCCTTATTAGAACCAATCAGATCTTGCCATTTGTCCTCATTGGAGCTCACCACTTGCGACCATGTATCCTTATCAGATCTTACCAGAGGTTGTCATCTATCCTTATCGGTGCCTATCAGACACCGCCATGTGTCATCATCAAAGCTCCTTAGATGTTGCCTACTATCCTTATCGGAGCCAACTAGACACCTCCACGTGTCCTCCTGGAGGAGAGAGAAAGAGGCTCGCCTTCCTTATTTTTCAGCGAAATCCTTTGTATTTTCCCTTTTGGCCTTCCTAGCGATTTAACAAAGAATGCACAATCCTGACTTATAACTCGATATTGCAAGACCTCTAACATGTAGGATCACCAAGGCCTCCGATATATGTGGGATCTCTGATTTGTGGGACTTCCGATATGCGGGATCTCCGATTTGTGGGACTTCCGATCTGCGGGACCTCTGAAGCTCTGACTTGCAAGACCTCTGATTTGCAATTTCAATATCACTGCCCTCCAATTGTTGATCTCCGATATAGCTTGGCCTCTGATCTTTAATCTTCGATATGCTCAATTCCCCTGCTTCAAGCTTCAAACCCTTAAACTTTAGCAGGTCATAAATTTTGAAGCACAAGTTAATTTCTAGACTTATGCATATTGTTGGAAAGCTCTTCCAGAGAAATTTCCAATGGAATGGTTCTAATTAAGCATTGAGCCCATTTTCTACCACAAAATATGGCCCCAAACTCACTTCCATTCTTCCTTCTCCTTGACTCTACAGACATCAAAAATCACACCCACCAAGGTGATCCCCTGCATGAAGCCTGCAACAACCATGGACTCCCATCCTGGGCCATCACTACTAATCATCTGTTGTAACAAGAATTCGAGCTTCTCTGGTTGACATAAATGCCAACACTCTTGCCAATTAGTTAGGCACTGCCAACTACCCAACACACTCTAGCATGATTGTTGACATCAATGCCAACATACTTGCAGATGCCTTCATTAGGTCACTGGTCATCCACACTATGCCAACTGTCCAACACTCTTTTCCTTCGTAACATGGATATACTTTTCCATGTCCTTGAGGTACTAGAAGCATATTATATATTCTTTGCTTCTTGTTTCTAGGGTTCTTGATACACCACAAAATACAACCTCTAATAAATCTAGCTACTTCTTACATCTTGGGATAATAAACATGTGTTTTTAAGTTAGCCACATTTTCCAAGTTACAATAAAATTCTTAACGACCTTGGAGGCATGAACCTTCTTTTTCAATTGTACTCTTACTTCCTTTGGCACACAAAACTTCCATGTCATGTAAACTAATCTATCTTAGGGATGGTATTCAACTTTGAACATTGTTTATGTCTTCTTTTTCTTTTTTTATCTTGCAAACATTGAAATACACCCCCATAAATTTCTTATCTTCATCAGATTCCTCTTTGTATGCTTCATGGTTGAATGGATTCATATGCATAATGACTCTCAAAGCTATGATTTTGGCACTAGTGGTCTTGACTCTCTAGAATGTATCAGCCAACTTGTTGGTTGAGCTCCTCTTATGTTAAATCACTAGATGAAATGTCGCATGATCCCTTCCATTTAAAATGTATTTCTTATTGGAGATTAGTCTGAATTTGCAATTATTGTAGAGGTTGGTGATTGATATGGATTTATCTACAAACTACCATGGATATTCCATTGGACAACTTTCCACAACATATCTACTAAAATATATTAGAAAATCCAAAATCTGCAATATGAGAGTTTATTTATCATTATATTTCTAGATTTGTTAATTCTTGTTTAATGCATGTGCATGAAAATTATAATTATGTAGAAAATATAGAATAATGAAATAAAAATCGCAAACCACACATTAACACAAGAAAAAACTTGGGAAACCCTTTTGGGAGAAAATATGGCTTGAAAGTGAATGGATGCAAGTACAAAGAAGTGTGCCATGTGGCTTGTCAGCTACTACAGTGCACAAACCCTCTCTATTTTCTCTCTCCAGATCCACTCATGGCTATACTACTCATATATGGAAAAAAATGCACTCAAATATAATGAAACCCCTTCTCTTCCTAATGGCCCAGTTATAACATAACTATACAACCTGCAAGTGTTTAAGTTTGACTCCTTCCACTCGTAAATAGAGTTACAATATTTATTCCTCTAAATTATTCATCATGATCACATGGATATCCCCTTTTCCATGAATAATGGGGGTTGACATGACATCCTCTCGAATTATGGTGGTTAAAATAGGAAGGTCAAATTTCGAGCGGTATATATTTTGCACATAGAATTTGGTTGAGGCAATTCTTACATCATTGGAAAGGTATATATGTGTATAATAGTGTTAAAAGTGTTTCTATTAAGTAGAAAAGTTCTGCCCACTCGAAAAAATAAAATAAATAAATAAAAATTAAAATGGTCCTGTGAGCTTATTGCTCCAAAGTTTCCACTCTAAAAGTTTCAATATGGATGGAAAATAATATAATGATCCAATCTGAATCATACATTCCCATTTTGGAAGGTTTTGGTTACCAAAATCTTCTACTAAATGTGGTGAGGAAATTTTTCCTCCACCTTCTCAAGGGTGTACCATTTTGGTTTGCTTAAATTCTATCCTTTAAGCCTAATTTTCCAAAGGTCATGTTGCTCCCGTCTTTTATTTTTATACCTCTTCTAGAAACTATATCCTTTGTCAACTCCGACTGAGCATCTGGTGTCAAATCCTCTACAGAAGGTAGGACTTGTTCCTCTTCTTGATCTAGAATGGAAGGCTCATAGAGTTTTATATTTTGTACATTCACCATTGAGAAAATGCACACATGGGGGAAAACCGAGTCTGTAGGCATTATCACCAAACTTTTATAGTATCTCAAAGGGACCATATCATAGAGCCTTGCTTTTCTTACCAATACCTTGTAGCATCTCCTTGTTTAACTGTAACCATAGTATGTCTCCCACCTTGAACAACTTCTATGTTTTGTTTTGATAATTACTAGTTTTGTCTTTTTCTTATGACTTCTGTAATGTCTCATGTACATGTAAATGGATTTTCCTAACATTCTCCACAATTTTTCTTTCTCTTCTGGATTCCCTTATAATATCCTCCCTCGCCCCTCCTTGCTACCCATATCTAATATCCAAAGGTGAGGGTGGAATATCCAAAACAAATTTCAATTAGGGACTTACCAATAGAACTATGGACCACTCTATTACAAGAGTGTTGTACGTATACCAAATTTTCATCTCAAGTCTTTAAATTCTTATGCCATTGTAACCCCTCAAACACTACACCAAAGCCTTGTTGATTACTTCTAACTTCCCATCTGTCTATGGATGGAATGTTTTAGACCTCTTCAACTTTGTGTTCATCTTCTCCCACAATTTAGTCCAAAATGAGTTAAGAAATATTGTGTCCCCATATGAAATGATGCTCCTTGGTACCCCAAAGTGAACCTAAACTTGTCCAAAGAACAAGTTCGTTGCTTATTTCCTTCTAATGGTCTTTTTGTAAGGCATCAAAATAGACATCTTACTGAGCCTATCAACTTCCATCAACATGTATTCATTTCCAATCCTAGTTGTTGGTAAACCTATAATCCCCGACCCCACATTTACCTGCTTTTACAAGCCCTCTAGGTAAATGTGAAACAGAGTGCGACTATGACCTAACTTGATCTCCAAGCTTTAGTTATGGAAGTGGGAACGACAACTGGAACTCAATGACCACAAAATAATATCCTACAGGGTTTACAGGAAACTTAGGGGCCAAAGAACCACCCCAAGTGACCCAACCCTGACTTGGAACTTCATTTCAGTGACCTAACACCCCAACTGCACGCACAAGAATGCAAAAGTGCGGTTGTGACCCTTCAACTGCATGCACAAGCCTGCCTAGGTGCAGTTGTGACCTAAATTGTTCAGTTAAGTGCCCGCGGTCTCAAAATTTGAGCCACAATTCTAGGCCAGCCTCCAGGCCACTGCCCAAAACTTCCTGAAACTTTCTAGAATGATAAAATAATCAAAGACAATGTCAATCATACCAAAATTCATCAAGGACTTGACCTAACCATGACAATCATTTTGTCAAACATATGATGAACATGTAATCTACAAGTATTGAATGCATATCTGAATAGAGGAGTTTGATACTTACCTGAGAATCACCAAGAAGGTCTAATACCCTCTCATAATAGTTGCAATAACACTTTTAAGAACATGAATTCATTACCCATCAAATATTGAACAAGACATAGCTAGAGTACACTTCAAATAACCAACATATAACCATATTATTAACCATGATATAACAACCATAAAATCGCCATAATGACATGTACAAATTCTCATAGAACATAACATGAAAATAACCCTTATTAATTGATGCAAACACCAATTGATTCAAGGAATTCCATGTACCACCAGACCATAGATTGGGTTGAACCAAATCTTTCTTTTAGCCAATCACCCCTGTGCCATATTCCAAGCATGAATGTGGGAACTCAAGACATAAACAACCAGGGCATCCCAAAGATTAAACCACCTCCACACTTAGGCTACCGTGATCCTACCAAAACTGGTCAAGAGATCACTAAGCCTAAAATAAGCTTATATGCCTCAAATTTCTTCACGAATACCTTGAGGAATTTTTCTATATCCACCCAACTATTGAGGGCTTCCCGAATATTAAACCACCTCCATCCTTAACCCTTGGAATTTTCTTGAGACCAAATCACCTAGTTCCAAAACCTTCCAGCAATCCAAATCTCAACCAGAAAAGAATCCCATCACACCATCGCTATCCTGAAATGGCAAGGCAACGCTGAAACCACTGTCACAGCTAAAAAAGCCCATTCCAATGACAAAAGAGAATGAAATACACAAATGCATGTATCATGCATTCACAAATCAGTTTGGAAATCACACATGCAACATGTTACCTGCAAGTCCTCCTGTTGAAGCTGCTTGATCCAACCTTCCTTGTTTGTCCTTTTCTTTCATTGTACTTCCTTTTCTTTCTTTCTTGCTTTATCCTCTTGGTGTTATTCTCTCTCTAAAAATAATTCCAAATCCAAATTGACAAAAGATGTGAATTGATCCTCAAAATCCTTTTTATCATTAAGTCCTCTATTTTCTTCATTTTCCTTTAATTTTCCTTCAATTTTCCTCGCATACAAATATGTCACCTTTCATCTCCCTTTTCTCCTATTTTCCTTTATTTTTATAACTAAATGCCAATTAATTCCTCTTTTCCTTTCCCAATCCCTTTTCCAATTTCCTTAGCCATAATAAACCAAAATGACACCCACTTGGATGGTTTTTCCAACATTCAACTTGGAATACGTGTCCCATGACCTTGGTCTTATTTTTCCTTTATTAAATTTATTACATGAAGTTTTAACCCAAGTTTTTACAAACCCCTCCCCCTTAGGGGAACACCGTCCTCAGTGTTTTATGACACCTAGAACCAACAAGTGCGTTGAAAACCAAAACACACTGCCCATGGAGCTTTATAACTTAGCTCGATGCAGTATTTACAATGAAAAACTATTGAAAACCATGACCAACATGAAAACCATACCACTTATTGGAGCTTTATAACATAACTCAACATGGTATTTACAATATACATACGCATATATATAGACATAACCAGAACACAAGATCAAAGAATATATCATAATACATCTACTCAACCAGTGAATAGATAAGGATGCATAGCCCACATCTCATCAGTCATCTCCCATGTAGCTTCATAAAGCCCAAATTTCTTCCACTGCACTTTAACTTGCTTAATTGCTTGATTTCGGAGCATGAGCATCTTTTGTTGCAAAATGCATTGAGGTTCCAACTGGAATTCTCCTCCTAGTTCCACTTGCAATACAAACTGGTCAATCACATGATCAACATCTTTCATATACTTTTTAAGCAATGAAACTTGGAAAATTGATTTGAGCTTAAACAAGAATGCTACAACTTACAGATATAATCATAAATACAAAGATGCAGCAGAAAAACACTTCATTTCATTAATAGAAAAATATTTAACTATGCTTACAAACAGAATGGAAATAAGATAGCTCGAGCGATGGTAACTTATCTCTGAGAAGAGATGTGGCAGATACATGCCTCTAAACTGAGTTACAATGAGGCTCAAGGGATTTTTATTATTGACCAATAAGATAAAACCATAAACAACCAAAAACCTAACCGGAGGAGATGTAACACCAAGAGTTTATGGGCCCCATTGGGGTTAGTTAGGCAACCAACTTCCTATGGTCGTAACTTGGTCATATTATCTCCTTTTGACGTGTATGATACCTTGTTGAAAATATCTTTTCGATGACTACAACAACCAACACAATTGCCACAACAATCGCCAATGATTGCTATGGAAATCACGTTGGCAGTCGTATTCCTCAAAGAGATCTTTTCAATGAGGTATCATATGCATCAAATGGAGATAATATGACCAAGTTATGACCTCGGGAAGTTGGCTACCCAACTAACCCCAATGTGGCTGTTACACAAAAATATTGTCACCCTGATTATTCGCAGTCGATGTAGGCCTATCATCACCTATACCAGCTTCCTAAGCAAGTCTTAAACCTCAGCTCTTCAAAACAAGCTTGAGAAAAGAGAGAAAGACATCAAAAAAGCAATGTAACTCTGGTTCCGCACTTTCTCTTACTTTTGCCTGCGGGCCCGCACCTTTTGTTCAAGGTATCTGCGTACTTATACACTTTGTATGTAAAGGGGAAGGTGCGTACCCCTGTAAAAGTCAAAAGGCGCAATCTTTATCTTAAAAAAATCATCTTGGGTTAATTCTAGAGTTTTCTAGAAGCATTTGTTACGTGGATTGTTCGCTCCAAGTGGTTCATGCATCCCATCATAGGAGGAACTAATCCCTTGTTGAGAGGAGCTATCCCTTTGAAGGAGGACTCTATCCCTTTGAAGGAGGAGCTGGTAACTGATCTCCATTGCACTATAAATTGAGGCATTGGGTCAGTGGCCAGGGAGGTTAGAAGCTGAACTTTTGAGGGTAAATGCTAGTGAAATCAAGACTTCCTATTTGAGCTTAAGAGGAGAGATCACATACCTTTTTGGCCCCATTAGGGAGTGAGTAAAGCTTGTCAAAGTAGAGGAGACTTCTTGTTGGACTCTGGAAGGAGCTTGTACAGCGTCAAGGCAAAGGTTGTAAGGTTCTTTTCTTTTGAATTAATACAATCAAGCTCATTTTTCTCAACAAGTACCTTATGCTATTTGTTTCATGGACTCTTTGACTTTCATGTTAAATATGTTTTATAATATTAGATATTCAGGTGTTATTTAATTGTTTGCCTTGTTTGTGCTTGCAGGTTTGCGACGAAGGAACTTACTTGGATCAAAGGAGCGAAGGCATCTTCGAACTTGCGTTGGACATGAGGTAGGCCTTAAAACACACTTGTTTCCCATTACTTATAAAGCACATTCAGAGAAAGATAGTGTCTGGTTGGTTTGTTTGTCATTAGGTCTTCTTTAGATTCTAGGAAGGTCTATCTTGTCCGCAAGATCGACTCATTCCGCGTGACAAAATGGCGACTCCGCTGGGGACTTTATTGTTTTCCTCGTTTTTCTTTGACTTGAGAAACTTGCCTTTTTGTTTCTGTTTTTGACTTGTTGTGTGTGGCTTTGGGTAGACTTAGTGGATTTAGCTTTGTTTTTCTTTTTCATTACTTTGGTTGAAGTCCGCAGCCTGCGCTTATATACGCACTTTGGTTTTGTGCACAGAGCGTACCCGCACCTGGGTGAACTCTGCACCTGCGTACCCTGCTAAATTTTTGAAAATTTTTACTTTTGCTCTTTCAGTTAGTTTTATTTTGTTTTTCTAGTGGTTATCTTCTGCCCATACCTGCGTGTGACTGGTTGAAATCTTTCCTTGGTTTAATTTCATTAGCATTAGGGTTTTAGGTGAAATTCCTAGAAGTTTTGCTTGTTGGGTTTGTTTTTCGATTTGGTTGTGTAGTGGCTTTGAGCTTAGAGGCTGTAGGGACTTTAGATCACCTTAGTGTCTACCAGTCTTCTTGAGAGTCTGACCAATAATGGTGGGGCACACATGAATGGATGTTCGAAGATTGGCACACCTACAAGCGCATGATGAAGATTAGATTTGGGAAGCTGGAACTACGCATAACAGAGAAATACGATGGACGTGATGATCTGCGCATGCACCTTACCAAATGGATCAAAGCCTACGGAGAGGAACCTCAGCCATAATGGGTACACTTATTTTATCACACCTTGGATGTCATTCCCAGAAACTAGTATACGGAAGCAGAGCTCAGGCACGACACAGGCGAGTGGGATATCTTGCACGTAGGGTTTTTGTCGACCTTCCTTTTTGAAGATAAATGGATGGATCCCATGGATGAAGCATTACAGCTGGTAAACACTGCCATATTCAAGACACTTCTAGAGCCAGAGGAAACTGTGCAGCCCGACTGGTCGCGACAGCTGAGCCAGGCCCTCGAATGCTATAATGTCCAGGTAGAAGATGATGAGGATGATCCGCGGAATGTTAATATCTCGGAATCATAGGGGAGCTGAGAGGTGTGCGGACCCAAAATCGAAGATCCAGATATCACGACGCCATTAAAAATGAAACAAGTTAATATTGGAACCGAAGAAGAGCCGAAGTATGCAACGCTTGGGGACTACTGGGATGACACCACAGTGGAGAAGGTCGTCGAATTGCTTCAGGAATATTGAGATTTGTTCCCAACGAAGATCACAGAGCTAAAAGGGATCCTAGGAGACTTAGGAATGATGAAGATAACATTGAATCTAGACGCGAAACCAGTGAAGCAACGACCCTATCGATTGAATCCAAAATATAAAGCAAACGTCCGCGAAGAATTGGACAAGATGTTGGCAGTAGGAATCATTGAACCAGTCGAGGGGTCCGACTGGGTAAGTCCGATGGTTGTGCAGGAGAAGAAATAGAAGGGCGAGATTCGCATCTGCGTGGATCTCAGGAAGCTCAATGATGCATGCGTTAACGATCTGTTTCCAACACCGTTTACAGATGAGGTGCTGGAAAATGTGGGAGGGCAGGAAGCCTACTCCTTCACGGATGGGTTCTTAGGATACCACTAGATCAAGATCGCGCGAGAGGACAGGAGTAAGACAACGTTCGCCACTAAATGGGGTTGCTTTTAGTACACATTGATTCCCTTTGGACTGAAGAATGCGCCGACAATATTTTCACAATTAGTAGTCGCAACATTCAAAGAATTTATCCACAAGTTCTGAGAAGTCTATCTTGATGACTGGACCGTGTTTGGACTGGTTAAGAAGCACATAGTGAGCCTACGGTTGATGTTGGGTACTTGCTGCCGACATCAGATTGCGTTAAACTTGAAGAAGTGTACTTTCCTTGTCCCATTCGGGAACTTGCTAGGCCATGTGGTCTGTAAGCAAGGTCTGATGGTGGATCCGACAAAGATTGCTATCATACTCAATCTGCAAGCGCTGCGAAGTGTCAAGCAATTACGCGCCACACTAAGGCACATGGGCTACTATCAAAAGTTCATCAAAAGCTACGCTCAGATCACAACTCCGATGGAACAATTGCTGAAGAAGGACGCTACTTATTGCTGGAATGAGGAATGTAACAAAAGTTTGGAAACGCTTAAGGAAAATATGGCATCGGCCCCTATATTGGTCTTTCCGAAATGGGACATCGAATTTCATGTGCATGTCGATGCGTCATGTTTCGCATTAGGGGAGGTACTTACTCAACCAGGAGTTGAGGGAATTGACCACCCGATTGTGTCCGCAAGTCGACAGTTGTCAAAAGCTAACAAGAATTACTCCACTACTGAGCGCGAGGGATTATCGATGGTATATGCGCTTCAAAAATTCCGCCACTATCTGCTTGGAGGTCACTTTAAGATGTATATCAATCACTCGGCATTAAAATACCTAGTGAATAACCCTGTGTTGGGGGCGTATCTGTAGATGGTTGCTGCTATTCCAGGAGTATGACTTTGAGGTCGTCATCAAACCAGGTCGTGTAAATGCAGGCGCAGATCACCTATCTAGAATTGAGACCGGCGAAGAACCCACAAATCTAGAGGATGGACTTCCGGATGCTCAGATATATGCGGTGCACATAGCGGATGGTCACTTTGAAGATATAATCCATTTCTTAACTGCAGGAACTGTGTTGCAGGGATACTCCATTCAGCAGAAGAAGGAATTGGTGATACGCGCAACAAACTTCACCATGATTGCAGGACATCTCTACAAAATGGGCAACGACGAGATATTGCATCGATATGTCCCGGAGTTCAAATGAGGACATATCCTGGCCGAAGCACACAAGGGGGGGGGGGGGGGTGGGGGGGTTGCTGGTAGACATTATGCGGGTCGCACCACAACTCAGAAGATCCTTCACGCAAGATTATGGTGGTCTAATCTGCATCAGGATTCGAAAGCATACTGTCGCGCCTGCGACGTATGTCAACGAATGGGGAAACCATCGCGGAGAGATGAAATGTCGCTCGAGCCACAAATGACGCTACAACCCTTCGAGAAGTGGGCAATCGACTTCGTAGGACCTATCGAGCTACGAGGGAAAACGAGCGTGCGATATATCATCACCGCGACAGATTATTTGACTCGATGGGCCGAGGCACAACAGGTTAAGGATTGTACAGCTGCAACAACTGCGAAGTTTTTGTTCAAGAACGTACTGACAAGGTTTGGCTATCCCAAAATTCTCATGAGCGATCAAGGAACACATTTTTTGAATGAAACGATCAACGCACTCACTGAGGAATTCCAAATGTATCACCAACAGAGTACGCCGTACCACCCACAAGCGAATGGGACCATTGAGGCATTCAACAAAATCTTGGAGACCACATTGACCAAGGTCTGTAGTGTGTGATGAAATGACTGGGACTTGCACATCCCTGCTATGCTATGGGCATACTGAACCACGTGGAAGAAGTTGATGGGCCAGACACCTTTTCGGTTAGTTTATGGCAAGGAGGTCGTTATGCCTATGGAATATATTGTGCCTAGTCTGTGGATCGCGGAAATCATAAGTATGGCAGACCGCGGGGCTTTGGAGGAAAGGCTTGCGCAGCTCGAAGAACTGGAGGAGGAATCGTTTCTGGCTGGATTCCATCAGCAAGTACAGAAACATCGTGAAAAAGCGTGGCATGATCGCCATATCCAGGTGCACACGTTCAAGGAGAATGATCTAGTATTGCTATACGACAGTAAATTTGAGAAATTCCCTGGAAAACTCTGAATGCATTGGTTGGGACCCTATGTCATCAAAGAAGTTACCAATGGGGGTGTGGTTTAGCTTGCCAAACTCAATGGGGACCCCTTCTTGGGCCAAGTGAATGGCAGTCGCCTGAAGCTCTATATGGGTGGGTTGGTTGCCTAACTAACCGTTCGAGGGACAGTCTCACCGCTCCAGCCAGTTGAAAGAGAGCGCGGGACGATAAATCAGTCTGGGAGAAAGAGGCATGAATGCAAAGATACACGTCGATCTGGCCCATCATCAAGATCGCGGTCGCACGGTCAGAAGTACGTTGTTGCGTTGCTCCGAGCAAAGGTGACCGTTCAAGTCACTATTCATGACAAGATGTCTGCATTATTGTGAAAGGGAGCCGATAGCGAGCAATTAAGAGAATGAATATGAGCCAGATATGGCACGAGCTGCCACAAAATTTACACGGGGACGTTGGAACAGGCGGGACTCAGGGAATTTGAAATTCAAATCTCTTATAAATCACCAAGGGGCATCCACCGGGTGACCTACACTTTCACAAAGCATATGCTGAGTATTTATATGGAGTTGTTTATTATCTCTGCACAAGGAGTAAACCCGAGGGTGGTGAGATGGTCAATGGAGCAGCAGGACTATCTAAGGAGCATGGTGTGGACAACCACGGGCGTTCCGTAGCCTGCAACCTCTGAAATTTGGATGTAGGCCAAAATTTTGGAGGCTATTGTATAGCGAAAATAATCAGATATTGAATTTGTCAAAGTAATGCATTGTAAGTCAGCCCATAATATATGGAACAAGCTCAAAAGCCATTATGAAGGGGGAAAGAAAGTGAAGGATGACAAGCTACAAACTTGTAGGGCTCATTTTGAAAATTGAAGATGATGAGAATAATACTTCATATTTTCTTCGAGTAGACAACATTGTCAACTCTATCATAGGTCTTTTTGAAGAAATCAAAGATGCTGATATTGTTCAAAAAATATTAAGACTACTTGCTTCAATATTCAATACCAAAGTATTCGCCCTTGAAAAGTTGGCAGATGTAGACAAGTTGAGCATGGATATGCTTAATGGAACACTCATTGCATATTGGCTGGGGATAGAAATGGACAAGTCAGGAATCAAAGAAGAAAAATTTAAAGCAACCAAAGGAAGTAAGCATGAGAATAAAAAAGACTCCATTCATGAGTTAAATGAATAAGAATCCAAGTTCTTCAAAAAGCTAAAGAAAGGAACTAGAAAAATTAAAGGTAAGCTTCCTTTTAAATGTTTTGAATATGGAGGAATAAGACATTATTCTTCTAAATGTCCTTATACAAAAATGAATGATAGTGATGATGAAGTGACATTCAAGTCTAAGGATCATAAGGAATGATGAAATACTAAAAGGAAAATCTTATTTTCAAAGGAAGAAAGTGAAATGGAGTAATGAAAGTGTCACTGACGATGAAGGAGGTGAGATATTTTTCTTATATAAAGTAGAAGAAATTGAAGCAAAAGTAGATTATGAAGGAGAACTCAAAAGTGAATTAAAGAAATAAAATCTCTTAGAAAGATGGTAGGTCATCTAGAACAACCATTACAAGATAGAGATTGAGATGTTGATTCAAATGTCTCTCTCAAAGTTGAAATAGAAGAATCCAAAAGGATAGAGTTTATGTTAGAACAATTGAACAAAAAGGAAGAATTTTGTGAAAAATTATAAGAAGTTGTGCTTTTGAAAGAAGAATAGGAACAAATCAATCACAACTTAAAGCTTCTCAAAGGGTCCAAGTCACTGTATCACATCCTCAACATCCAAATATATCCTCTCGTCAAAATAAGCCTTGGTTATCAGGAAGGTTTTGAGACATCCAAAGATATATATAAAGAACATAAAATGAAGAACAATCTAAAAGTCATGTACAAACATTCATTGGATCCAACAAAAACTCATTTGAATATTCCAAGTAGGTGATGAATCAGGCCAAGCATTTTCATTTCAACATCTTATATTATTCCCAGAAAGACACAAATAATTAGCAACATCCATCTATCTCAAGTAAGAAAAATCAAGATGAATGTATAAGGCTTGCCATGACAAGAAAACCCTTTGAGGATATACAAGTAGTGGAAAAATTGAAGTCAAAGATTACCAAAGTGATGAATCTCTTCTAAGGAACAAATTCAGAAGATATGCCTCATCAAGACAACTTCATGCCACCAGGTATCAAAATATGTTTTGTTGGTCATTGTTTCTCATGCTCAAAATTTGGACACAAAGAAAGAGATTGCAAAGCCTATGACATAAATGATTATGTCAGGTAGAGAGGATTCTACCAAACTTCTAGGAACATATATATGGGAAATCCAATTAGAAGTTATGGCAATAGGTCCTATTGCCCATTCTTGCCAATATTCAAACCCAATGTAGAATGTTATAAGTGTTATAATGAAGGACAGATAGCACGTGACTGCGGGATCAATCTGGGATGGCACAAGGGAGAGGGACTCTCTATTAAATCAATAATGAACATCAAGTAGTGGAGAATATAATTGTTTTTTTTTGCTTAAGCAAGAGTAGTACCTTCTATTTCAATAAAACAAGCATAATTTACAAAATTTACACCAAGCCACCAAACTGTGTGGTAATGGCCTTGCAAGGAGCGGGCTCGATAGAAACTAAGACCTCATACCAACCCTTTGGGAACAAACAAAAATAAACAACGGGACTCATAGGTTCCGCGGACCCTCCGCTCAAAGTCCGCGTCATCAAAAACCTAATCCTACCTTGAAATTGCCACCATCCAAACTTCTCATGAGATCTGACCCCTGAGATCCATTTCGCATCAAGAAGAAACCCGAAGGATAACACCCGGACCCCACCACACCTTACGATTATTTCTGACCGTTGATCTACTTAATCCCATCGGATGGCAGAACTACACCTTCGTACGGCCAAAGTGATCGCTCTTTAGCGTGCGATGAGGGTGGTTTTCAGACACAGCCCTCATCCACGCGTCAAGATTTGATTGGAATCGCTGCTCGAAATTCAATACTGCCTTCCATATATAAGCACTGCGATCGCACCTAAACCACTTTGGAAGCGGTTTAGTGTCCCACCACTGAAACTTGTGAAAAGTTTCTCGTCGTCTTTTGTTACTATCCACCTCCCTACTGAATGAGATAACCCTGTGCCTGACTCCGGGGCTGTGCAGGGAATAGATTCCCACAGTAGCTGAGGCCAACCCTGACCATTCTTTCACCATAGGCTTGTTAAACCAGGAAAGTGAAACATGCCAAAAACTGATCATTGTGAATTAGCTTCCTGAGTTTTATTCTTATACACTTCTTTGTCCTCTTCCTCCTGGTTATGGCAAAGTTCTTTTAGGTTGCTCGGCAGCATTGCAAGCCAATCCATCAAAATTCTTCTCTCCTTACATCTGACACCTTGGTTGGCCAGAATATCAGCCAACTTGTTGTCATTTCGATGCACATGGATGAATCTAAGAGTGCGCAGTCCCTGAAGATGTCCCTGAATTTTCTGGAGAACCCATATTAGCCTCTAATGTTTTGAAACTTTCTCTGGCCCTGTTCCATGACTGATTCTCTTGGCTGCGTTGATGACTAACTCTGAATCAGCTTCTATTGTTACATTTTGGCGGTTGTTTAGTTTCAGAAATTCCAAGCCTTGTTCCAATGCCATTAATTCCGCCATGTTGTTGGTGGCTTTTCCTAGATGACCATAGAAGAGGGAGCGGATGCTTCCGTTTTCATCCCTAAGAACCCCTCCAAAGCCTGCCATGCCCAGGTTTCCCTTTGAAGCCCCATTGGTATTATACTTTAAAAATCCTTCAGAGGAAGGATTCCAGAAATGCTTAACCGGTTCCCTCATGTTTATTTTCCTGTCTATACCTTGCGGACTCAGTCCCTGCATGCCTAACTACCTGAGAATTGATAACTCTGCTTCTGAGGGAGGATTTTTAGGGAGATCCCTAACTGTTGTGCTGACTGTCTCCTTAAGCTGTTTTGAGATTTTCTCCAACAAGCGAAGAGAGGAACTCTTCTCTTCTTTGAAAATTCTTTCCTAATTCGCTCTTTCCACACATTCCATATGATAAAACTTGGTAACAGAGCCCAGGCAGAGTTAAGAACTTCATAATCCGAGAAATTATTCCTCCAATTGGTCTGGGCATTAGTGATGCTGCCTTTGTCTCTATCTGACTGTTTGAAGATGGTGGCAAAAAAGTCCCATAACGTGGAGGTGAAAATGCAGCTATTGAGAAGATGTTCAAAGGTCTCCTCTTGGACTTCGCATAGCTGGCATCTGGAGGGTCCCAGTATACCTCTCTTCCTGGTATTATCCCAAGTTAAGATTTTCCTATGGTGAACCAGCCACATAAAGAGTTTGATCTTCATCCAGCCCTTGTGCCTCCATAGCTTCTACCAAGTTTTTTTCGTAGCTTGGTATTCTAGCCCAAGGAGAATCCCTTTCGCTTCCTTAATGTTAAGGTTGCCTTCTTTGTTAATGCCCCATCTTAGTTGATCCTACCCTTCAGTAACTAGAATCATCCTCTAATCCAACAACCTCTTAAGGGTCTCTGCTTTATTGTTCAGGGTCCTATTATCTCTAACCTCTATTTCCTTCCATGTTCTCCATTTTTCTGTATTGTGAGAATGCTCCCAAAAGTCCTTAACTTTCCATAATCTTTGGTTGTCTGTCTCCTATTTGAGGCCCGTAAATTCCTCTCTCAAAAGAGTTGGTTCTTGTTGCCATTTTTCCTCCCAGAATAGTGCCAGATCTCCATCTCTGATTTCCCAGAAACTGTTTTTTTGGACAACCTCTCTGTTCTCCTAGGCCTTGTTCCATATGGGAGAGCCCTTTATGTTTCTAGACATTCTTATGATATCATGAGAAAGCCAGGCACCAACATATTTTTCCTGCCAGATGCTTGCCCATTAAGCCTTAGGATCCTTAACCCACCTCCACCAAAGTTTGGCCCCTAGAACCTTACTTAGAATCTCTATATCATCCAATCCAAGGCCGCCTTGGTTCTTGGGTTTACAAATCTTATCCCATGATACTAAAGCCCATTTTTTCATTGTTTCCTCTTTACTCCAAAGCAAATCTCTTTGGATGTTTCTAAATTGTTGTAAAACTCCTTTTGGAGCTGGGAGAGCTGATAACATGAAGACATGGATAGCTTGTAGCACTGCCTTTGTGAGAACCAGTCTACCGGCCAGATTTAGAGACCTGTTTGCCCATTTCCTGACCTTATCTTGCATCTTAATGATTAACGGTTCCCACATGCTTTTGAGCATAGGTTTAGCCGTTAGAGGAACTCCCAAATACTTAGAGGGGAGAGAGTCTCTTTGAAATCCAAGGATTTTGGAGACATTTCTCTGGATGGCTATATGTGTATTAAAGAAAAATATTTTTGATTTGGAAAGATTAACTTCCATACCTGATGCCGAAGCAAAGTCTCTCAAAATTTGTTTGTAAGCTAGCGCTTCCTTGACCATGGGAATTCCTTGTAGCATGGTATCACCTACAATCTGTTGATGAGTCAGAGCTTGACCATTCTTTGAAAGTTGTAGTCCTTGAATTTTTCCAGTAGCTCTAGCATGTTTGATGGACCGCCCCAGCCATTCCATCATGAGGATGAAGAGGAAAGGAGAGAGAAGATCTCCCTGTCTGAGTCCTCAAGAAGGCAGAAAAAGTTCAGAGGGAGAGCCATTCATTAAAATTGAAAAGCTGGAGGAAGTCACTAGGGCCATGACCCATCTGATCCAATTATGATCAAAACCAAACGCAGCAAGTACTTTCTTGATATATGTCCAACTTACTTTATCGTATGCTTTGGCAATGTCCAATTGCATTATCATACCCCATTTTCTTTCACTAGTTAACGAGTGTACCACCTTGTGTGCTTGTATGCTGTTATCTAGAATTTGTCTGCCCTCCACATAACCTGATTGTTCCCCCGAAACCAGCGAAGGCACTAAATGTTTGAGTCTATTGGCCACAACTTTGGAAATTATCTTATAAACAACGTTGCATAAAGCGATGGGTCTATACCTCTCTGGAGTTTGGGCATAATCCTGCTTCAGAATAAGGGAGATAAAGGAGGTATTGAGAGCTCTCCAAATGGTTTTGTTCAGCCTGGATTCTTCCACAACCCTTATAATATCCTCTTTGACAATATTCCAACAAGCTTTGAAGAAATCTACGTTGAAGCCATTCGGACCTGGAGCCTTACCATTTTGCATTTCCTTGAGGACCTCACTGACCTCCTTTTCGGTTACCGGTTTGTTGAGATTACAGTTATCCTCTCTAGATACCAACTTGGGGATATGCTTTATGAGGTCCTTGATGAAAGGAACCCTGTTTAAAGTGTTTTACTGAGCAATACCTCGGAAGTGCTTAACTAACACTGCTTCTATCTTCTCATGAGATTGATGTATCTACCCATCCCCGTCCTTGATCGAAGAGATTTTGTTGTAAGTCCTATTTGCTATAGTGGATTTATGGAAAAATTTAGTATTTCTTTCTCCTTCTTTTAGCCATTGAACTCTTGATTTTTGTTTTCAAAAAATTTCCTCTTGATAGCACAACTTTTCCCACTCTTGGTGATGTTTCTCAACTTGGTCATTTTTGTCCTTGTCAAAACCTTCCTTGATCAAAGCTTGGTTGAGCTCCATTATTTTATTTTCCACCGCTTTCTTTCCCACAAAAATATTACCAAATTCATTCTTATTCCAAGCTTTTAGCTTCAGCTTGATGTACTTTAATCGTTTGTGAAGCAGGAACATTGTTGATCCTTGGGTTTGCAGATCCTCTGCCCACCATTCTTCAATGTTGTTGATGAATTCTGGGTGAGAAAGCCACATATTTTCAAATTTGAATGGTCTATTTCTTGGGGTGCCTATGCCCTTGATTTCCATTTGAACCGGCCAGTGATCTGAACCTCCGAAGGGAAGAATTCCTGTTATTATTTCCTTGTCTATAAGCATGAGATCCTTAGAGATCATGAATCTATCTAACTTGGAGGCTACCTGTGAGTCCCCTCCTCTTTTATTGTTCCATGTACAAAGGCCATTGTTTGTCTCAATATCAACAAGGTTCATGCTTTCTGAAAAGATTTGGAAGGCTAAGGAATCTTTATTTAGAGCTCTTGTACCTCCTTTTTTCTCCGAGAGAGATCTGATCATATTGAAGTCTCCTCCTAGGACCCAAGGTAGTCCTGCATGTCTGACTCGTAGATCCACCAAGGAGTCTATGAACTTGATTTTGTCATCTAACCTTTGAGGGCCATAAACATTCGTGACTAGGTAAGTGTCCTTGTCTCCTACTGGCTGTATAACAACTGATAAATAATTCCTTGATGCCTTCGCATCAATTAAACCAATTTTTTGTGGATTCCAGAGTGTGAGGATACCCCTTGCTGTATTTTCTGCTTTAACTTCTAGAAACTCAAATCTACTAAGCCATTTACTATGGATTTGCCGTAGTTTCTGAATGGAGCATTTTGTCTCTTGGAAAAAAATTATATCCGGCGCTGCCTGTTTAATTCTATTATTCATCATTCTCTGTTTTCTCATGCTACCAAGACCTCTAATGTTCCAAGTTGTGAACTTCATAATTAAAGATTGGTGAAGGAGTAACTGGTTAGGTCTTTCATCTTACCTGAGTTCACCATAAGCTTTCCACATTCCATTAGCAGCTCGTTTTGTTTTTTCCTGCCTCTTTTTTTCCGTGGATTTCTCGGTGCTAACCCCAAAGTCATTGTTGCTGATTTCACCTCGTCATTGCTCTGTCTTCCAATGTTATTTACTCCCTCCAAACCCTTAGCCTGGGTTTTCCATAAGAATAGTTGCTGTATCCGACTAAGCTCTTCTTGTGGTAGTGATTCTACCCCACCAGTTGTTCCCTGAGCCAAGAACCCTTCTAGATCCAGGTTTTCTCTATCCAGAATCTCCTGAAGCTCATTGTCCTCCATATCCATATCACTTTGGGTCATTTCCTAATCCATTTCCAGCTCTGATTCCTTCAACATAATCCCCTTCTATTTTTCGTTTTCCTGTTTCTGATCTCTTTCTTTATCCTTTTCCTTCTTCTCGTAATATTCATTCATAGCTTGATCTTCTACTGTTATTTCTTCCTCCTTTTCAAGAACTTGGAACTGGTTCTGGCTACCCTTTTGTCCTTCAACATGGTATCACTTTGTCCCTTTTTTTCCACTTTTCCCTTTATGAACTACTTTGTGAAAGTTATCTGAATCTTTCATTGTGTTCATTTTGCTTTTGTTCTCTTCTTGACTGAGGGGGCAGTCTCTTAGAAGGTGCCCATGCTCATGGCATATACGAAATCTAAATGGAATATGTTCATAGTCGACTGTTTGCACCCATTCCTCGTCAAAAACCTCCGAGATGACTTCATCCGGAATATTACGGAGCTAGGATGATTCAGAAGGAAGAAATCATTGATAAAAGAGATCAAGACAACTAGGAAAACCATTTGCAAAGAACGTATAATGGTATTAGTATGTCAATATGAATGTATCAGTAGAGAGCTTATGCACAAGGGGATCAATTCCACCATAATAAGAAAATTCACATGCAACATAAAGTACATAGTCAGAAGAGAAATTGAACAACATTTGATCAAATAACCATTGAAAGAAGAAATTCAACAGTTTAAGGAAGCTGAGCAATTCAAGAGTAGATATTGGGACACTTGTAGCCGATCAAATATTTTTGTAGCAAGAGGGGAATATGTCCATATGATAGAAAGAATAATAGATTAGAGGAATTGTCATAAGATACAGAGATGACTTCAAAATAATATGGTTAGGAGGAAGAAGTACATAGCTAGAAGTATTTATGAGAAGAGATGTTATTGATTAGGGGAGATTCACATGAAAGAGATCATATTCTCAAGGGGGGATTTTCTCACAAGAAGGCCAGGTCCACAGGAAGATACATGAATGGGTATAACAATTAGTATGCAACCATAATGAACATGTCCATTTGCCATTAATGTCAAAGGGGGAGAGAAAGCATACATTGAAGTAGCAAGAGAAACTTAGAGAGAAAGTAGACATTGAAGGAGAGAGAGCAAGGACAAAAAATCAAGCTCAAGTAGGAGGAGTTCCTAATAACATGATAGGGGGAGTTCCCAGTAGTTTGACAGGGAGAGGTCCTAGCAATATGACAGGGGGAGTTCATTGTCGTCATTGTCTGGTAGTGTTGCCATCAATGACAAAGGGAGATATTGTTGGACATAATGTTGTCATTGATGATAACCAGTGTCATTGGTGTAAAAGGGGAAGTCTAAGGAGTTAGAAATGAGTCAAAGGAAACAATATGACAACCCAATGATCTTGTCTTGGCAAAGTCATCATTAAATGGTGTTTAAGTGCCTCAAATTTTAGTGATTGTTTAATGAGTTATGATGTTCAAATGAATCTATGGATGGTATGGTTTGATACTCCTTTTTGATACCTTTCCAATTATATATCACACTTGATAAAACTCCTCCCGAATAAGAAGTTATGATAATTTGAAATTGGCAACTATAATGAGGAAAAAACACCAAATTTGTTAAAATATGTGCATGTTCCAGAACGGATCAAGTTTTCCATAAGCAATTGGTGGTGGTGGATGCTCAACTAGCATGATGTTTAATGGGTTAAACATTGCACATCTTTAGGTAGATCCAAAGGTGGTGATTAAGTGGAGGAATATCTACGGATCTTTGGATTAATGATGACATCAATAGACAAGTGTGGCCCAGTAACAGCATGACATGTCGGCATGATGATGTGGTAGTATAGATGACTGCCACGTAGCAGGTAAAATTGGCATTTTTTGTTGGCTGATAAGGGAAAATTTGCATGAAACATGACATCAATCAAGGTGTGCCATGTGGCAACTATGACATCATGGTGACATCAACATAGGGGTATTCAATGAACCTTAGGTCTGGGTCATATGGAATGGTTTTGTAGAGAATCAACCCCATTTCAAGTTAGCCCCCTTTCTCATATATAAATATCCAGTTTAATTCAAACAAAAATTGTGAAAATTCCTACACTAGAATCCCTACTGTAGCAAATTGATGTTATTTCTCCTACTTGATTAAATAATACAAGTTATTTACAGTCTTCTATGGTAAATTTCAAAGTAAATACATCTGCAACCTTCACTTAATTAATATATTTGCGGAAACACATATAAAGAACAATGCAACACATAGGACACATTTATTTTTTGGACAAATAGTCCCCGAAAAAATCAAATGTGGGAAAACCGGTGCATCAACTCTGAGGGTTTTATATTATGCAGGATAAATTCTTAGTAAAATTCTAGGATGCTGAATGTCACGCGGAATGAGTCGATCTTGCGGACAAGACAGACCTTCCTAGAATCTAATGAAGACCTAATGACAAACAAACCAACCAGACACTATCTTTCTCTAAATGTGCTTTATAAATAATGGCAAACAAATGTGTTTAAGGCCTACCTCATGTCCAACGCAAGTTCGGAGATGCCTTCGCTCCTTTGATCCAAGTAAGTTCCTTTGTTGCAAACCTGCAAGCACAAGCAAGGCAAACGATTAAATAGCACCTGAATATCCAATATTATAAAACATATTTAACATGAAAGTCAAGGAGTCCATGAAACAAATAACATGAGATACTTGTTGAGAAAAATGAGCTTGATTGTATTAATTCAAAAAGAGAAGAACCTTACAACCTTTGCCTTGACGCTGTACAAGCTCCTCCCAGGGTCCAACAAGAAGTCTCCTCTACTTTGACAAGCTTCACTCACTCCCCAATGAAGCCAAAAAGGTATGTGATCTCTCCTCTTAAGCTCAAATAGGAAGTCTTGATTTCACTAGCATTTACCCTCAAAAGTTCAGCTTCTAACCTCCCTGGCCACTGACCCAATGCCTCAATTTATAGTGCAATGGAGATCATTTACCAGCTCCTCCTTCAAAGGGATAGAGTCCTCCTTCAAAGGGATAGCTCCTCTCAACAAGGGATTAGTTCCTCCTATGATGGGATGCATGAACCACTTGGAGCGAAAAATCCACGTAACAAATGCTTCTAGAAAACTCTAGAATTAACCCAAATGAGTTTTTTAAGATAAAGATTGCGCCTTTTGACTTTTACAGGGGTACGCACCTTCCCCTTTACATACAGAGTGTATAAGTACGCAGATACTTTGAACAAAAGGTGCGGGCCCGCAAGCAAAAGTAAGAGAAAGTGTGGAACCAGAGTTACATTGCTTTTTTGATGTCTTTCTCTCTTTTCTCAAGCTTGTTTTGAAGAGCTGAGGTTTAAGACTTGCTTAGGAAGCTGGTATAGGTGATGATAGGCCTACACCGACTGCAAAAAATCAAGGTGACGATATTTTTGTGTAACAAATTGCCCCCTAAAGTGCGAAGTCTGTAGTATATGAGGATTTTTTATTTATCATATAGGAAGAGTGAAGTGCTTTATCATTTCGAGGATCATCTTGCGGAGAGCTCGGTTGGAACCTGTAAAA
>APFE030735414.1:209598-232210 GCA_000404065.3 Pinus taeda | reverse complement strand
GGCAGCCCCCCCTGTCCGGGGGGTTTAAGGGGGGCGGGTAGCCCCCCTCTACGGGGTTCGGGGCAGCGACCCGAGAAAAATTGTTTTTTGGACCCTATATTAGGTTGGGCGAACCTACTTATGGTTTTCGGTCCATGGTTTTGGACGCAATGGTTTTCGGTCCATGGTATTGGATGCTTCGGCATGTATAAATATGTATTGTAACATTGAAAGGAATATAATGAAAAATCAAGCTGGTAGTCTCGGTTTTGAGATCTAGTGGTAAATCTCTGTGTATATGTGTTTTATGTGTTATGCTCTCGCATTTTTATTTTTCCTGTGATTTAGAATTCGTATGCAGGTAATTTCTGTACGGGGTTAAAACCTACAATTCATTATCTTCATTTGCTAAGAAATGAGTCAAAAGACGAGAAAAAAAGGGCAAGCTTGAGTGAGTTTGAGTGAAGGAAGCTTGGCATTGCGCTTCTGGCAGAGTGGTGTTGCACTTCTAGAGAACTTAAGCCTGACACTGTGCTTCTGGGTGAGACAGGTCGGTGTTGTGCTTTTTGAGACTGGCGTTGTGCTTTTGGCCTGGCGTTGTGCTTTTGGCCGATTTTCCCAGTGCAAATTTACACAAGCGCTATACTTTTGTCAAGAAAGCCTAAAAATCCCCAAACCCTCAACAAAACTCCAAAATTACTCTTTCCCTCCATCATACAAGTAAGTGGACCTCCTTAACTTTGGTTTTGATTTGCAAATCTAAATTATAAGCATCGTTTTCCATGTTTAATAATAAACCCTAAAATATCCCTGATGATGCCTAAACCCTAAATCTTTAGTGTTCATCCTAGCTTCTATCCCTACAACTCTACATTCCCCTATCCCTATTCCCCTATCACTTTATCGCTTTTTCCTTTTACCCCTATTCCCTATCATTCCCATTCCCTTTGTTCCTCTTCCCCAAAAGCAAATTCTCAAGCAAATAATCCCTCCCTCTCATTTCCTACCCCTCCCTTCATTTCACAGTCACAAACTCATCTCACATCCCCTCATTCCTAGAAACACTTTCACTCATTCCCTTCACACACCTCAACCTTGCAAACATGGACCAAGAAGACCGAGATTATGAGGAGGAGAGCATAGGCAATGATACTTTAGCAAATAGAGCCAGGCAACCAAGAAAACCACACAAGGGGGGCAGGATCATCAAAGAAGAGCCATCAAACCTTAGGGAGTTGCTGGCCTCTGAGTTGGCTATCACATGTTTTAGATACCTTGGCTGCTATGAATTCTGTGAATAGGTAGAGAGAGTTAAATATCACCTGGAGCTCACTAGACTCTTTGCATCTCATCTTCAGGACAACAGGGTGACTCTTGTGGGGCAACTTTCACCATCTCACCTTCCATCATTTCAAATGCCACCAAGATTCCTAATGTAGGAGATAAATGGTTCAAGGGCCAGGACTTGGATGAGTACTATTATGATCCTTATATCAAACCCCGGTACAGAAATGAGAGGAAGAGACTGTTTCCTTTCAGATTTCTTGAAAACAAATATGTCTTTGTGATTAAAATCATCATGAAGTATTTCACTTGTGAGGGTAGATTCTCTAGGTTGTACACTTATCATATCAGGCTCCTCATGCATTTTACCAGGGTGAGGATGTTAAACCTCCCTTACTACTTGTTCACGAGTATTGAGAAGATGGCTTATATTCTCCAAAGGAATCCATACCCTAACCACATGAGCATTCTTTATCATTACTCCCTGATCATGGTCATTGTGCTATGTCACCTAAGTCTCCTTAACATCTCTTGGGAGACCTTTATTTCTCATGAAACCTTTAGGGGTCCTCAAACCCCTCCGCCGGTGTTTCAAGAAGCAGGAGGACCTTCTAGCCAAGTAAAAATAGATGAGGAGGCCAAGGAGACAAGAAATACTGGGGTGTCCATTTACATGGCATATTAGAGGGGCACTAGGAGATTATTTGCAACAGATAGGCAAGTGTTTTCTCCACGAGATGTGGAAGGGGCTTTGCCTTCTTCATCAACTCATAGGAAAATTCTAGCTCCACAAGATGTGGAAGGCGCTTTGCCTTCTTCATTGACACAACAGGTACAGGTGCAATAGCTACACAAAGGCAAGGAAAAGATGTTAGAGCAAAGTCTTGATGATGAGGAGGAAAGGGACTTTGACTTGACTGATTCATACGGGAAAGGGAAGCTCAATTACAAGCTTTGGTGGACAATTTGGAGAGGACCAAATATGTCATTACATACTTGGAGCAAGAAAACAAACAATTGAGTGACAAACATGTCCTCATGGAGCTAGAAATTCTCAAGTTGAAACGACAAAGTGGCAAAGAGACACAAGTCACTTTGACTCCTATTGAGCAGGAGATTGAAGATGATAGGGAGACTTGGCTTGAAAGAGTCAACTTGCACGTTGAGAAGTTGCTACAGTAGGCCAATAGAGATAATCAGATGATCAGACACATGGCCTATCATTATAGGACTCGAAAGAATATTTGCAATATGAGGGTCAAGAGAATGAAAACTAGGTTAAGGCGGGCCTTGAAAGGCAAAAAGGAGGATAGACTTAGGATTCTAGCTGAAGCTTCCGTGTCTCATCAGAGCACATGATGCTGGTGCTTCTCACCAATTTTGGGCAAATTTTGTCATTTGCAAATTTTGGTTTTCAATACACAGAAAAACTGCCTAGAAGCGCAACGCCACTAGCGCTGCACTTTTTTTAGGGGCACCCAATGAAGAAATGGTTTACATTTTTGGATTCCGAGTGACGAGGACATGAAACCTAGCAAGTTTCAAAGTTTTTGGGGTAGAACTGGTCCACCAAAAGGTCAAAAAACACCCTAAATTTGACCTTTCTGCCACTTTTTGGATACAGAGAAGAAGTCTTGGGAGAATTAAGCTTTGAGGGGTCAAATGAGCTTAAAATTCAGAAATTCCAGTTGCTTTGGAAATTATGCTCGAATGCATTTCCAATGAGCTATCATGGGCTCAATTTGGATTCCGGGAAGGCCTCCAAAAGGAACCTGAAAGTGGCGTTACGCTTTTGGCCAATGGCGCTGCACTTTTGGCAGTTTTGCTCAGGGTTGCTATTTTTCTAGTTTTTTTACTGTAATCATGGATTGTCTCTCATGGTGGATGATTTACTATTTTAAATGATGGCTTGGCATGTAATTATTATAGGTATGTGATAGAGGGTATATTCATTTCTTTAGAAGTTAGTTTGAGCTCAAATGAATCAGTTTTTCACTTTTAGAGGCAAGTTGTTGATGATTTCTATATTCATGTTTCTTTTTCAGTATTAGTTAGATTAACTCCTCATCTTAGGGATTTGACCCCTGAGGATGGGAGGAGGTTGAAATCATGTCTATATCTTCTTCTTCTTTCTCATGGTAAAGGGTTGGACTCAGTTGGATGCTCAAAAATTGATTGTACACCTTTTGTAAGCAGCTTGGTAGGAGATTAATAAGAATTGCAGTGATTTTTATGGGATCCATGTGGTATGAGTTTTAGTATAGTTTCTCCTTCTGTAATCATATGTTAATGTGTTTTTATGCTTATTTATTCATTTCATTGCTTCTAGTTGAATGTTTTCAAATTGATAGGCTGAATTCATTGTATCAGTGCTTTGTCTTGGGAAACCATTCACCATTTCATGTTTTCTGCAGTCTAGGAAGGATTCATGGTTTTCACATGCCCTTCTTAGCTTCTCACCAGTCGAAAAAATCTCACCCCATTAAGCTCTTGAGTGCTAAATCCTATGCCTACCTTGCCCCATTGAACACCCTGCAATTCTGACCTAGTTCCCTAGACCTAAACTATCCAGCTCCTCCTGATCCGGAAAAACCCCTTCAAAATCCAATAAAAACCTTCTTGCTACTATACCTAGCCTAATATCCTTTACCCAATCCAGTCATTTTGGCTGAGGTCCTTACAGAGAGAGCCATCTCTCGGCCTAGAGGGCTAGCTACTTGGCTAAGCGTGGTTTGTGGTTACCCTGGCTTGCCTTCCTTCAGCTTGAGGTTCAATCCAAGTGATGACACACTACTTTCAAAGGAAAGGGTTATTCCTTCTTACATCAAAACTACACCAATGCCATGGCCTCAGGCACCGTAGCCTCTTTAAGTTATTCAAATGATTTGGTTTCTTCTTTAGTCCAAGAAAATGCTTCCTTCTTCAATAATTTGTTAGAGGTGTTTCTATTTGATCATAATTCTTGACATGTTTGAAGTAATATCCCATCATTCCTACGAATCCTTTGAGTTTATTTAGGGAATTTTCCATTTCCTTATAGCTTTGATTTTGTTAGGATCCACCTTGACACCATCATATGATGCAATATGACCCAAATATTCCACTTCTTGAACCCCAAAGGAACACTTGGAAGGCTTTGGATATAGTCTTTTCTATTCCAATAGTGTCAAGGCCTTGTCAACATGGTGTACATGCTCTTCCCAAGATTTGTTGTAAATTACTATTTCATCTAAAAATACTAGCACAACTTTTCAAAGGAAGGGTTTGAAAATAGAATTCATCAAACTTTGAAATGTTGAAGGTGCATTTGTAAGTCGATATGACATAACCAAAAACTAATATTGACTTTCATGTGTTCTACAGGCTACTTTGGGAATGTCTTCTTGCCTCATTCTAATTTGATGATATCCAAAATGAAGATCCAACTTAGTAAACAAAATTTCTCCATGCAATTCATATAAAAATTCATCATGACAAGAATATGAAACTTATCTTTGATTATCATTTTGTTGAGTTGTTTTTATTCTACTCATATATGTCATGAACTGTCCTTTTGATAACCATCACCACTGCTGAAGAGAAAGTACTCTAGCTAGGTTGAATGATGCCCACATCTAACATTTCTTGAACCATATGCTTAATCTCACTCTTTTGTGCATGTGGATATATGTATAGCCTAATTTTAGGTGGTATAATTCTAGGTTACAAATGAATAGCATGGTCATGTTCTCAGTTAGGTGGAAGACCCTTAGGCATTTCTCTATATACCTGAGCATGATTTTCTATAACCTTTTGAAGATTCACTAGAGTAGAGGATAGAGATGATTGAACATCTAATGGACATAATAATACAACTACACCTCGGTGCCCCTATTTTAATTTTTTTTCATGCTATTAGATATTATCACTTTACTGGGTTTCCCTTGGATACCTCTAAGCTTAATTTCATTTCCTTCTAAAAAAATTAATATTATGGAAAGTTCTTGAAAATTACGGGCCATTCTTCCCAATTATTGTAACCATTGGACCCTTAATACAACATTAGAACCACCCATTTAGATTCCAATCATGGTACTAACCAATAAATACCCCCCCGCCCATATTTAGGTTAATCTTGTTGCAATTCCCTAAACAATTTATGGCACCACGATTTGCAATAATCACTTGAAATTTTGGTGCTAGATATACAATGCAATTAATAGGTTTTTCCAATGTGTAATTAATGAAGTTATGGGTACGTTGTCATTGTAACAACGACCCTCCAAAATTTTATCCTATGTCGATTTTGGAGTGTATGATAACTTTCGTTTCAAGCCCCCATGTGTTGTCATGTGGTTTGATTTGTTATTCGAATTTTTTCTCCTAGTGTTGCATCCTCCTAAGTCAATGTGTCTCAAGTGGCATCACTTAACCATTAGAATCATTTGAGTTAGTAAGTTGTGGTTAAGTGAACTCACAGTATTTGTTGACTTCGAAACTTGCCTTCTAGCCATGCACACACTCACAAAAGCAAAAAAATAAAGAAAACAGTAAGAAAATATCTCACAAAAGAAAAAGTGCACTTTGAGTTGACGAAGGCTTGCACTTGAGGTGAGTGCACTCTCTTCGTGCGTCGAAAGTGTGCCCTACTTGGGCGCACTCCTTTAGGCTGAAAAAGTGTGCCCTACCTGGGTGCACTCCTTCATGATGAAGACTTGCACCCTATCCAGTTGCATGCATGATCCAAATTGTTACATGAGGGCGCACTCCTAGAAAATAGGAACGCCTTAACTCCTTCTTAATTGATCCTTTCATCTAACGACCATGCGGCACTCATGCATGAGTTATTTTTACATGTTGGTATCTTTAAATAAACTCAGCTAATCATTCTGTCATCATAATTTCATCTGAGCGCATAACTGGAAAATCATCAAGCCCTTCATTAACTAGTGCAACAAGAAGAATTGCATGCTCAAATCTTTACTCCTTCTTATTAGTTCACTCTCAAATCTTGATTTTTTGCTGTCAATTTCTTGTTTTTCAATGTGTTTACTGGCATTTTAGCTGGATCTTGATCTTGCAAGTGTTAATCTACTGTCACTTGCAAGAAACCTTTCACATTTCTAAAACTCTTCATCTTCCATCATGCATGCGAAAACAACTTATATAGCCTTGCAAATCATTCCTCTCCTATATTAGCACCGATTTCTGCTTTTTGTACATAGATTTGGGCTCTTTTCATGTAGAGTGCACTCCCATAGCTTGAAGCTCCTTTAGTATCGAAAATTGTTCCTTGTTCAACCGAGTTTTCTTCTTAGGTGCATGGGCGCATCACGAAGGCCTAAAGATTTTCCCTTCAGCCTTTGAAGTGCTACAATGCAACCTCTTTACCTTAGGGCACATGGTTGCATCACAAAGGCACAAAGCCTCATGATTCATCCCTTCAACATGTGAGAATGCACCCTCCTTTGCCTTGAGTGCATATGCGCACTTGGAAGACCCGAAGCTCCCTTTTCTTCATCCTTTGTCAGTTCAAAGTGCGATAGTGCACCCTCCTTGTCTCCTTGGATGCATAGGGAAGAACTAAAGCCATATTTTCTGATTCTTTTGACTCTTTAGGGTGCTATAGTGTGCCCTGGATATTGTTTCCCTCTTTCTTGAGTGCACTAGTGCACCACCAAGCCTCGAATGGCCATGCACCTCTCTTTGTGCTTAAAGAGTGTGTCCTCCTAGTTTGCATGTGTATTTTTTATGGCATGCAAGTTATTTTTCACTGTCATTCATATTTGTGTATGCTCTATCATTTGTGGTGACTCTTTGAACGTGCTTTACAAATATTGTTGTAAAGTTAGTTTTTTTAATTTGATATTGTCACTATGAGTGTGATTCCACAAATAGGTATATGTGCTACAAGTGTTACCATTATGTCATCTTTTTTTGGAGACATGATATTGCTCAAATCACCCTCTAAAGAACTCTTAGGAGCAAGTGTTGATGAGCTGCTTAAAGTTACAAAGTCCAATATTCCTATATATGCATACACTTGGTGTTTTTTTATAAGACGACAAAGGTTACCTAGAGTAAGATCTACAACACATTCATGCAGGAGACATTTCCTGAGGACTTAGAAGATGTGCATTTATATATAAACACTAAGAAGTCCAGGATACATAGGATTGCATGAAGGTACTCAATCCTTCCATGTGTTGAAGCTATTGAATGGATAATTGCACATATGTATGACTCATACCTTGTGTTACTGTTGTGGCCACAACCACTTTTGAGTGTTTTTGTTGTTCCCTCCAGGGAATAGTAGTTGTTCCCTAAAAGGAACAACACCTTTTTGGAGTGTTTTTGTTGTTCCCTCCAGGGAACAGCAGTTGTTCCCTAAAGGGAACAACTCTTTTTTGAGTCTTTTTTTGAGTTTTCATTGTTCCTCTAGGGAACATCACTTTTAGAGTTTGTTGTGGCCACAACCACCACCCTATTAAAACTTGCTCTGGGGGAAAACTTGAATGGGTCCCTTGAGAAGTTTGATCTTTCGTCTCTTCGAATGATAATCGTAGTTGTTAGATGGAATTATGTCCTCAAAGCTGAACTGTTCAATGGTTTAATAATTATGGTTGCAATCCATTTTTAATCATTAATCCCCAAAAATCATCCCGCCCTCGTGAGACTTAGAGCCAGAATGACTCATATAACCCCTAGTTGCAGATTCTATCTCTTTATGAAAGTTTTTATGAAGGTAAGGTTTGTTTTTGGGCGTTTCTTTCATATCTCTCATAATTATAGCTAATGTTAATTATTTATGCAGGTGAGGACCAAGAGAAGAAAATCAAGGTCGACGAGCTGATGCATAAGCATCAGGAATGGATGAGGGGAAAAGATGCAAGCGAGACCTAGCTGAAACAGAGGAATTTATGACAAGCAACAGGGAAGGCATACACAGTGGGGACCTACGAAACAGAATATGGTGATTTCTTGTTGCTTATCCTCCCTCCAGCCCTTCCACTCTTGTAACAGAGCTTTCAATTGCAACTCCTGACTTGCAAAAGGATCTTACATCCTAAAATACCTATCTAAGAAAAGGAGGTATGGGCTCAGAGATATGTTTCATATGTACAGTGTTCTATGGATCCTAGAAAAATGCCTTCTTCTGCTATATTTGTGCTAGTTTAATAAGGCTTGGTGGACAAAAACAACCGCACATCACTCTACCTTGCAATCTGTTGAAGAAACGTATGAACACATCGAGGAAACTTTGAATGAGTACGAATTCATTCTTGATCGCTAGCCTGAATGCTTGGTTGATTTGAAAAATGCAATCACAGTCATAGAGAGGTAAATACACATGGACAACATATAGCTAAACTCCAAAGAATTCTTCGAGATGCAAAGGTATCGGAAGGTGGTAATGAAATTCGAGAAAGCAACGTAACCTTTAAATGATCATAGCATGAATAGTATGCCTATTCCACATGATAGCTCTAGCAGCTGGATTTATTGCCATGCATTGTGGTTTTGGGATAGAATGGGGTAGGACGTCCTAAAATTTTGAGAAGACAGGAAGAAAAACAGATGTTAGTATAAGAGTTCTTATGTCGCTCTAAGGACTCTAGATGACACCTCTACACCACCGATGTTGATATTGCAAGGACATACTCCGCAAGAAAGGGATATGGAACCACCACAGTGCATAACAGAGGCTTACTCTATGTTAAGTGGAGGTACTCCTGATAGCGCAGATCTGTCAAGATGTTGTTTCCTCCTGATATGCCTTAAATCATGTCAGATGTTTGATGATGAGCGCAGTGTCTTCATTTTCCTACAGGAAAATAATAGGGAATAATGTTCAGTCGATACAGGTGTGAAGAGATGGCTTACAGTCATTCTTCTTTCTGTTGGCATCCATTCATTTCCTCCAAGAAATAAAATGCTCCAACAAATGTGGCCTCAAAGTGTCAACAATTTCATTGATCGTTCTATGTTTGTATATTTTAATTTGTATATTGAAAAGAACAGGAAGGTGGAAAGTCATGGAAGATCGAGGGTCAGTTGTCTTGCTGCATAAGTATTACCTCTGGATATGGTTAATGGACTTTTTTTTGGCAGAAGAGGGGTAAATTTTATTATGCTAATAAAGAAGATTGTTTTGGTCAAGAAGAAGCATTTTCTAGATTCATTTTCCTTTTTCTTTTATGTTTGGAATCAGGGTGTTGTGACTAGCATGAGGATATATATGTTTTGTTTTTGTACACAGTGATAACAGACAGCTTATGACTAGTCTTGGTTATTCGAATATAATTCGTGATCATGGTTAACTCATGAGCGGCCTCCGATTCGAAGCTATATTAAACATCAGTTTCAATTTTTATTTGTAGGAACAGGAATGTGTATTCTTGTATGAATAATTAGATTGAAATCAAGCTTAAATACAGTCTTGTTCATCGGTGAATTCAGTAATTGATTCATTTGGACTTGGCATCTATATATGATGTTTAATCTCTTGCAGGATAGATTAGAATAAAGAATAGTTAGGACTAGCAAAAGTGGGTAGAATCACTATAGATAGGACTTGATACATATAGGTTAGTTGTTTCTTTTGTTGATTTAATTAAAGTCTTCCTCCAAGAAGCAATCTTTCAACACCTATAACAGTTTATAGGATCCTTTAAAACCCATTGGAACTAGCCACTCCAAATGAAAGAGGATCTAATTGGGGTCTACGATTGGGTTGGTTCCCTTTGTTGGCACCGTGAAAATTCACCGTGTCAAAAAATTGACACTCGAAGGAGGGCCTGAACCACCATCCACAACTTTCAGGATTTTATCTATAAACGTCATGCATGGATTCGAAAAGATTGATGTATGGATCGTAAAGGTTGAAAAGATCCTTCCACCCATTTGGAAGACCCTCATTTCGAAGAAGCAAAGGTCCCTCTAAGTCCCGTGTTTGGGTCACCCAAGGAAGAGAGACTGTGGGAGTATCCTATCACTCAGGAACAACCAATCATAGTACCTACTCGTGCTTATGCTCGTTCCCTATCTCAGCTCCCCATATTTCATTCTTTACCTCTGACAACTAAAAGAAAGCTAAGGATCTGTCCCATAAATGATGAGACATCTGTAGCCCCTTCTCTTGAAGATATTGTGCTAGAGTCCTTGCAAAGTATCGACACTCCTTGAGAAGAAATTCCTGAGGATCCCCTCTCTAAATATAATCCCTGGCTCGATTTGGGAAATCCTAACAAAGAACACCCAGGGGAAACCTTCAACTAGAACCTCCCCAACCATAATAAGACTAACAATCCTCCTCCAGGTGGGAATCAACCTCCACCACCTCCTCCAGGTGGGAATCAACCTCCACCACCTCCTCCAGGTGGGAATCAACCCCCACCTCCTTTGGGAGCACTCCCTCCCTGGCTTGCATAGGATGTCATAGAGGTACCTGGGCAGCAACATGCCTTACCCAAGAACACAGAAAGAGTATTGCCTAAATTCGACCCTGAGCGGTGAGACATTGTTGATAACCATATTCACTATTTCTTCTTAGCCGTGCGCATGTTGGGGGTAGCCGATGAAGATGTGGTATCTCACTTGATCCCTTTTACTCTGATTGGTACGGCTTCCACATGGTACTTTAGCTTGAGAATAGGATCGATCACCTCATGGGGTGGCTTTCAGAAGGACTTCTTAGACAAGTTTAGGGATGAAAAAACACCTGCAGCCTCAGTTTTAGAACTATCCCATTTAAAAATGGAAACCAAAGAAAAGGTCAAGGATTTTAACATCCGGTTCAACAATTTGTTCAATAGAATATCGACTAACACTAGACCTGCTGATGAGGTGCTCATGGAATTATACATCACTGCTCTCCCTGTCCTAATGCGATGTGGGTCAAAAGGAGTAATACACAAACCTTATAGGGTGCCATTGATCAAGCAGTAAAAGTTGACAATGAAATGATCAGTCTCACGACATGTCATCATATGAAAAAAGAAAAGAAAGCCTTTCAATCATCAAAGAAAAATAATGGGAGTGATAATAAAGTGACTAAGATCAAACAAAAGGACACCACCATTATGGAGGGTTTGCATCGGATCATTAAGAAATTGACGAACACAGTCATCGATATCTAGAGAGAGTACAAATGGGAATGGAGGAAATAATAACAACAGAAAGTCCTTCAAACCTTTCTATCGTAAAAGGATAGAAGGTGGTCATGGTCAACCTGCGTTTCCTACTCCACCTAATGAATGGATTTTAAATATGGAAGGCCTAGCTCTTATCATATCACTTCTTACCAAAGAGGAACCTATAGAAGATCTGGAGCAAGAACAGGAAGATGAGGAATATTATGAGGTAGAAGAGCCCAGGGACGAGGTATCTCAAGTCAATGTACTATAGGATTTCTATGCAAATGGGAACAATGATGATGAAGAAGATAGTATAGAAGAAATTCACACTAATGAAATCCACACCCGAAGTAAAGGGCCACTTGCGGATATGATGAAGCTTGTAGACCAGACAAAGAGATATGTTTGCCCTTCAAAGACATACGCTCCCAAGGCTCCTATTGAGAAGAATAAACCTAGTGGTAATTCCAAGAGTACTCTAGTCGTGAACTATCAAGAGAAGGATAGTACATCACCAAATGTAATGAAGGCAACTCAAAATGGAAAATTCCCACCTAAGAGTGGCAAGATAGGTATGTTTACTCTACCCTATCCTGTTTATAACATTAATTGCAACATTGTGGATGATCCTAAGAAATCTCGGGCTAATAGCATGTACTTCGATTTGTTAAAGTTAACACAGCAAAGAGATTTTCTTTTGAAAGCTATGAATGAACGAAATTGCAAATCTCCCACCAATCTGAATAGTCAAACCAAAACTTCTGTGTCCAGAGCCGTTAGTACCTCCAGTACATCCCAAATGCCATCAGCCATGGAAGCCACTTTGTCAAAAATGAATTGAACGCCACAAGGTGTCAATGCATCCATGATAGGAAGGAAATAAAAATCCATGACTCCACCTTTCCTTATCACATTTGAAATCTTCAACATGAACGTACACAATTTCCTGGTAGATTTTGGTGCCTCGTCCACTGTTATGCCTTACGCTGTTGCTAAATGACTTCATGCAATGCCCGAGAAAACTGGAACTTGAATTATGCAATTGGACAAAGCAAATGTAAAAGTAATTGGAAAATGGAAAGATGTGTTGATTTAGATGACTACCAAACCATAATACACACAAGTCATTGACATAGTGGTAGTCGACATACTGGATGCATATGGAATGCTTCTTAGTAGGGACTAGTCAACAAATTTGAATGGATGTTTCTCAACTGATTGGTCCCATCTCTTGTTGCCTCAAAAAGGAAAAGGTGATATGTTGAGAGTTGATCGAGAAAGATATATGAAGTATGTAGTGACAGAATTAAATGACCCCAATGAACTTGTAATGTTTACCAACTCTATCCTTGGGAATTGTAGTTTCAACATTTGTGCCATGGAAACCTATTTTGGAGAATTCCATGCAGAGACGGTTGAAGAAACTGCAATGAACACACAGTTGAAAGCTCTCCCCTATAGTCCAACTGATGAACTACCCTGTATTATAGTAGATGATAGGATAAATTTTGTAGAAAGCAGTACAATTGATGTAAAATTAGATTCTATATTTTGGACACTCTACTTTGATGGCTCTAAATGCACAGAGGGCACAGGTTCTGGGAGCATTCTCATTGACCCACAAGGGAACCAACATTTGATGGCCAACCGGTTAGAGTTCGTGTGCACCAACAACACGGCAGAGTACGAAGGCTTGTTGTAGGGCCTGAATAAAGCCATTGATATGAAGGTAAAAAATCTTAAAGTTTTTGTTGACTCACAGATAATTATCAACCAAGTAAGGAAAAGGATACATTGCAATTCACCATGTCTAGTAAGATACCAACATGAGGTATGAAGCTTGATTGGCAGTTTTTATTCTTTTAATATCACATACATACCACGAGGGAAAAACCAAGATGCCGATCTGATGGCTGGTATGGCTTCAAAACTTTTGCCTGATCTTAGATTAAACAAGAATAAATATTATGTTGAATTGATTTTCATAGCATCCGTACCTGATAACATCTCAAATTAGCAGGTATTCTAAGGTGATGATCAAATCCTTGAATTCTTGCATCGTGAAAATACATTCAAAAATGCATTCATTGATGAAAAAGAGCATGACAGGCTTATGAACAAGAGTGAAGATGAGGAAAAAGATCAGCCCAATATAATTCCCAAGTCAGTTGTCAAGATGGAGCACCTTTATGACCTGCATGATAAATTTAAGAAGCCGACTAACTGCAAAACGGATAACTCATCCATGAAGTATGAGTCGGTCAACCTTGGAACTGAAAAGACCCAAAAAGTGTTAATTTGGGCTTAGGATCCTCTCCACAAGAAAAGGTTTTGTTTGTTAAGTTGTTTAAAGAGTGCAAGGACGTCTTTGCATGGACATGTGGCGACTTAAAAACCTTCAATACCAGCATCATGTGGCATGTGATTTCTTTGGAAAAGGATGCTAAGCCCTACCAAAAAAAGCTTCGTAAGATGCATCCAAGCCTGGAACCATTGGTAAAGGAAGAATTAAACAAAATGTTGGAGGCTAAAATCATTTTCCAGTCAGGAACATCTGTTGATAGCCAATCTTGTGCCAATAAGAAAAAAAATGGAGACATCATATTATGTATCGATTTTAGAAACCTAAACAAAGCATCGCAGAAGGATAACTATCATGTCCCTTCTATGGAACACATTCTTCAATGCGTTTCTGGGTCTGAAATGTTGCCCTATTGGATGGGTTTTCAGGATATAATCAAGTGTTGGTGTCAAACGGAGATCAACTTAAGACAACCTTCAACACTAAATGGGGCACCTACGCACATCGTAAAATGCCGTTTGGACTTATTAATGCAAGTGCCACATTTCAGAGAGCTACGGACATAGCTTTCCGAGGATTGATTAACAAATCAGTAGTGGTTTACATGGACGACATTATTGTGTATTCGTACTGCAAAAGGGATCATATTTATCACCTGAAACAAATTTTCTAAAGATGTCGAAGGTACGTAACATCGTTGAATCCTAAGAAGAGCGTTTTCGCAGTTACAAAAGGGAGGCTACTAGGTCATATCCTCTCTAAGGAAGGGATTATTATCGATCCTGAAAGAACATAGACCATCATGATAATACAACCTCCTGCAAATAAAAGGGCAATGCAATATTTTTTTGGGAAGAGTAATTTCTTTAGGAAATTTGTTTCAGGATTCGCGGAAATAGTGCACCCCATTCAACTAATGATGAAGAAATACGTCGTGTATAGGTGGAACGATGAAGCTAAGAGATCATTTCAACGAATTAAGGAGGCCATCATAGAAGCTCCTGCGTTGGTTAGCCCCAATTTTGACAAGGAATTCCTCTTGTACACTTTCACTTCTGATGTTTCATATGCCACAATCCTCACCCAAAAAAATGATAAAGGCAACGAAGTCCCCATTTCTTATATGAGCTCTAATCTTCAGGGAACCTACAGATTAAAAACTTTACAGGGAGAAACCAAAAAACTCCATGTTAATGGCCAGCATCTTAAGAAGTATTTCCAGTAGCCACCACATGGTGGTTACCTCCTGAGTAGGTTAGGATTTATTTTATTTTTTGTTGTTAGCGTAGTTATATTTTTCATTTCTTGTCTCGTTTTTGTTTTTATGCAAAGTCTATCTTCCTTTTGTTTTTGAACTTCAGTCCTTTTCAGCCATTTGATTTTGGTTTTTCAATTTCATTATCACCTTTTGCAACTTTCTTTCGATTGCCCTCATTCATTACCTTCAGCATTTTTGCTTCCCTCATTAACTTGTTGATGAGTCTGCAGATCCTAAATTCATTATTACCTTGCAAGTTGAACGAACCTTCGATGAGCCCATAAGAACTGGAAAATCAACGATAAAATTCAAATTGAAGCCTCATTGGCATCTGTTGGGATCTAGGTAGGCTCTGTTGATAATCTGGATACCTGAAGCATGTAGGGACATCTTTATAAAACGAAAAAATGTGTAACCACAGTTGGATTAGCATGGCAGAACGCTGCATTTTTTTTTTAAATCCCACCTAGACCTAGCCTATACTTGCCTATGATATTTGTAGTTATTCTCCATTGGCTCCATCCACCACACTAAATTTCCAATATCTGTCATCTACGAGGAAGCCTCCTTTTATGGGCTAAGCTCACTGTCGTATATCTTGTGGCAAATTTAATTGTGCTCTAGTCCTTGTGCCCAAAACTGGAAGGACTTATTTAAAAGAAAATGAAATGTCGAGCCCTTGTGCCAATCTGGAAGGACAAGTTGTTTGGAAGCTGGTTGGAGTATGGATTGTTGTTGGACTCAGAGTACCGGTTGACACAGCAAGCCCAACCTTGCTTAAGTGGTTTAAAAATATGGCATGATCCATGACTGTGCCCCATTCAATCATACGAAATTATAGCACTAAAAATTCTTAACTAAAGTGCAGATAAACATATCTACATATATTCGTCAACCTTGATGCGTGATAAAGAGCTGAGGTACACACCTAAATAAGTATTGACAAACTGATGATGAACCCAGAAGGATTTTGAAAGTAGAAAACATGTAAAGGAGGGTCAATAAATCCCATAATACGACCATTGGAGAATGCCTATCAAAACCCTATCAGTAAGTAGAAGCTATTTGTCTTTATCCCACCTAAAGCGATTAATGTTGAAGTGGAACCCATGTCTATCCGTCTATACAGTTTGCATTTCAAGTTTATCTTAACACCCTGATGTTCTACAGATCAAAGTTTATTTGGTAATAGAGATAACTAGTTCACACAGAAATTCGCCATTTTGTTGTGGCCACAACCACTTTCGAGTGTTTTTGTTGTTCCCTCCAGGGAACAACTGTTGTTCCCTAAAAGGAACAACACCTTTTTGGAGTGTTTTTATTGTTCCCTCCAACGAACAGTTGTTGTTCCCTAAAGGGAACAACTCTTTTTTGAGTCTTTTTTTTTTAGTTTTCGCTATTCTCTCAAGGGAACAACACTTTTAGAGTTTGTTGTGGCTACAACCACCACCCTATTAAAACCTGCTCTAGGGGAAAATTTGAATGGGTCCCTTGAGAAGTTTGATCTTTCATCTCTCTGAATGATAACGGTAGTTGTCAGATGGAATTATGTCCTTAAATTTGAACGGTTCAATGGTTTATTAATTATGGTTGCAATCCATTTTTAATCATCAATCACCAAAAAATCATCGCGCCCTCTTGAGATTTAGAGCCGGAATGACTCATATAACCCCCAATTGCAGAGTTTTTTATGAAATTTTTTATGAAGGTAACGTTTGTTTTTGGGCATTTCTATCATATCTCTCATAATTATAGCTAATGTTAATTATTTCTGCAGGCGAGGACCAAGAGAAGAAAAGTGAGGTCGACGAGCTAATGCATAAGAATTAGGAATGGTTGCAGGGAAAAGATGCAAGTGAGACCTAGACGAAACAAAGGAATTTATGACAAGAAGCAAGGAAGGCATACACAGTGGGGAGCTATGCAACATGCTATGGTGGCTTATTGTTGCTTATCCTCCCCCCAACCCTTCTACTCTTATAATAGAGCTTTCTATTGCAACTCCTAACTTGCAAAAGGATCTTACATCCTGAAATACCTGTCCAAGAAAAGGAGGTACGGGCTCAGAGATTTGTTTCATATGTACAGTGTTCTGTCTATCCCTAAAAAACACATTCGTCTACTAGACCTGTGCTAGTTTGATAAGGCTCAATGGACGTAAACAACCGCACAGCACAATACCTCGCAATCTGTTGAAGAAACATATGAACACATCGAGGAAACTCTAAATGAGTACAAATTCATTGTTGATCGCTGGCCTGAATGCTCGGTTGATCTAAAAAATGCAATCACAGTTGTAGAGAGGTAAATACACATGGACAAAATATAGCTAAAATCTAAAGAATTCTTCGAGATGCAAAGGGATCGGAAGGTGGTAATGAAATTCAAGAAAGCAACGCAGCCTTTAAATGATCATAACATGAACAATACACCTAGTCCACATGATAGCTCTACCAGCTGGATTTATTGCCATGTGTCATGGTTTTGGGACAGAATGGGGTAGGACGTCCTAAAATTCTGAAAAGACAGGAAGTAGAACAGATGTTGGTATAAGAGCTCTTATGTTGCTATGAGGACTCTAGATGACACCTCTACACCACCGATGTTGATATTGCAAAGACATACTCCGCAAGAAAGGTATATGGAATCGCCACAGTGCATAACAGAGGCATACTCTTTGTTAAGTGGAGGTACTCCTCACAGTGCATATCCATCAAGTTGTTGTTTCCTCCAGATATGCTTTAAATCATGCCAAATGTTCGATGATGAGTGCAGTGTCTTCATCTTCCTATAGGAAATAATAGGGAATAACGTTCAATCGATACAGGTGCGAAGAGATGGATTACAGTCATTCTTCTTTCTGTCGGCATCCATTCATTTCCTCCAGGAAATAAAACGCTCCAGCAAATGTGGCCTCGATGTGTTAGCGGTTTCATTGATCATTCTATGTTTGTATATTTTAATTTGTATATTGAAAAGAAAAAGAAGGTGGAAAGTCATGCAAGACCGAGGGTCAGTTGTCTTGCTGCATAATTATCACCTCTGGATATGGGTAATGGACTTTTTTTTGGCAGAAGAGGGGTTGATTTTATTATGCTAATAAAGAACATTGTTTTGATCAAGAAGAAGCATTTTTTTAGATTCATTTTCATTTTTCTTTTATGTTTGGAATCAGGGGTTGTGACTGGCATGAGGATATATATGTTTTGTTTTTGTGCACAGTGATAACAGACAACTTATGACTAGTCTTGGTTATTCAAATATAATTCATTATCATGGTTAACTCATGAGTGGCCTCCGATTCGAAGCTATATTAAACATCAGTTTCAATTTTTATTCGTAGGAATAGGAATGTGTATTCTTGTATGAATAATTAGATTGCAATCAAGCTTAAATACAGTCTTGTTCATCGGTGAATTCAGTAATTGACTCATTTGGAGTTGGAATCTATATATGATGTTTAATCTCTTTTATTATGCTCCTTCAGGATAGATTAGAATAGTTAAGACTAGCAAAAGTGGGTAGAATCGGTATAGATATGACTTGATACATATAGGTTAGCTATTTCTTTTGTTGATTAAATGAAGTCTTCCTCTAAGAAGTAATCTTTCAACATCTATAATAGTTTACGGGATCCTTTAAAACCCGTTGGAACTAGCCACTCCAAACGAAAGCGGATCTAATTGGGGTCTGCGATCAGGTTGGTTCCCTTTGTTGGCACCACAAAAATTCGTCAAGTCAATAGTTACATAGTGAAAGTGGTAGACACCTCATCACCTATTATGGTGAGGATATGCAAACGTATTATAAGATGCTCAAGCCCAATGAATATGCAAACGATTCCTTTTACACAAGATGGGCTAACCTTGACATGGCCGATGTTATCAAGCAATGGTTTCAAGAACCCGCCAAGTTTCACCATCACCCAACAATAGTTTATCCGATAAAGATCCTTAGAGATGTATATTAGTATTTTATAGCTATGTATTATTGGATGTTTGGGCATGTGAATTTTGAGGTATTTCAAGAGAATTGTTTATATATGTTCAATCTGGTGGTGAACCATGGAAGAGCTTTTAACTGGGCGTATATATTATCATTTGAGTTGGAGGGATAGGTGGGGTAGGTTAAAGCATCTTTGCGAGCAAATCAAGCTCCATAATTTTACATGTTTTCATATCTCTTGGATGGATCTATGCACGATATGCATTATCGAAGTTGTATTGGAACTGAACTCCTAAAGAGAAGTTCCCAGTTTATGTCCATTATAGGGTGTTATCAGAAGGAAGCTTGAGAGGGACGTACAATAGAGTCTTCAAACACTTATTTGCAACCATATTTCACCTGATATTTAATACCAATCCAGCATGCATGACAGATCAAGTGGAGTCTCTTCAAAATATTGCAGAATGGTTCGCAACTCTCAAGGCAACTTACATCAGATGCTTCAGATGTAAAACAACTCCTCATCTTATGCCACAATATGTGACAAACAAGGTGGTCATGCAGGAGGTGGAAAATCAACTGGACAAGGGACTGTCAGGAAACCTTCATAGGAGGAAGAAAGACCCTTGGCCCATATTCCCATTAAGGATTGGATTATATGAATTAAAGATTCACAGGACATTGGCATTCGAAACTAAAAATTTGAACCACCAAATATTTCCATGCATATGATCCTAAGCGAATTGTTAGGAAACATTGTGAAAGAATCGGGCATAATACAAGGTATTCATTGATATGTTGACCAGAGAATGGAAAGATAAAGAACTTGTATAATGCTAGAATGAAGACACATCTAGCCATGAACACCAGTTCACCTCACAATGCACCAACTCAAGACTTGTGGGAGCAGGAACAAGAGGAGGAGGAGGAAATAATGCCTCAAGTAAAGAAGTTAGCTCCCAGGAAAAGGATCAGGTACTCATTAGGCAAGAGCAGCAGAAAATAGAAGTCGGTCCTCTAAACACAGGAGCTACACAAACATATACAGAGAGGAGATAAGGAGAATAAGAGGAGAGTAGGAAGCAAGATGAGTTTCACAAGAAGTAATTGGTAGAAGAAGAAGAAAGGAGATAGATAGAGGAAGAACAACAAAGGCAGTATTGGGAGGAGGAAGCATTGCAAAGGCTGAAAGAAGAACAATTGACTCATGAACTGGAGGAGCAGTAGTATGAGGAAGAAGACAACATCCATCCCAAGGATGATGATTCCAATAATACAGGTGAAAAAACACTCACAGGAGGACATCTTCCACTCGGAGGGATGGGAATTACACCTCCACTAGCAGACAGAGTCACAGATGTTTGTAGTGTAACATTTGATCGGCTAAAAAAGAGGATTGCACAGCAAAGACATAGGTACTTTCCCAATGATCCTCAAAACCCAGTCTCAGTAGCGACAGAAAAGGTAACCACCTCCAACATTAGAAGAAATCTAAGGACAGTTATGGCAACAAATTTTGCATTCGCTACAATGGCACATGATAACTCAAATAATTTACTAAATGCGGATGCCAGGATAAGAAGAGAATTTGTTGTGATGAAGAAATAGGTAGACCATCTTGCAATGAAGAACTAATGGTTGTTATCACAGAACTTCAATACCACAAGATGGAAGTCATCCATGCTAGATGAATTGGGACCAATGGAGGATACCCTGGCACAACTATATGATGAGATGATATGTATATAGTGTTATGCAACCATCTCACAAAAGGATAAATCAACGACTTAAAAATTATCCTCTTCGAGGGGGGAACTTCCTTTTACATAAATGACCAGTTATTAGATGATACAAATGACAAGAGATCCTTTGTATATATAGGATTCTAAGCAATCACAATATAATAATATCCTTAATAACAATAATAATGTAAGGGCACAACAATAAAAATAGTGAGCTTCTATGGGGCACAATAATATCAATATGGGGGCTACATGGGCATAATGATAACAATAAGGGGGATACACTAGTTTTACAGGGACCTAACATACCCCTCTCCCTCAAAAAAGTGTTGTCCTTAATGCTTGAGTAGTTTTGGATGCTTTTGTATAAAAATTCTCATCCTCCCATGTGGAATCTTCACTAGGTAAGTTCTTCCACTTAATGAGATACTCTGAAATTGATTGATTTCATAGTTGTCAAGTTTTGTTTCTATGAATGCTTCAGTCTGAAATATGATTTTTCCTTCTTCGTCAAGTTTTGGCAACACTATTTGAACTGGAAGTTTGTCATTGATAACCTTCTTTAAGCATGCAACATGGAAAACTAGGTGTACTCGGGGAAGATGTGGGTAACTCCAATTTGTATGACATAGTACCAATATTTTGCACACCTTGTAAGGATTGTACTACTTGGGTGATAATTTATTATCATTTTTAGCTTGCTTGAGAGACATTTTCTTATGGTTGTAGCCATAAAAATACCTAGTCACTAACATCAAAACACCTCTCACTGCGATGTTGATCTACATGTTATTTCATTCGATTATGTGCCAGAGTGAGATTATCCTTTAAGAGTTGGAGAACTTGTTGTTGATGCTCTATGTGACCTTCCAGTACTTGAAAGTTAGAATTTTCTCTTAAAGATGATGTGATGGATGGTGGATGATATCCATAAATTGCCATAAATGGAGTCTTTTCTACTATAGTATGGAAGGAAGTGTTATAACACCATTTAGCTAGAGGTAACCACTTAACCCATTATTTTCGTTTATCAGATACAAATAAATGAAGATATCCTTCCAAAAATTTGTTCACTATCTTAGTTTTCCCATCGGATTGAAGGTGATAAGATGAGTTATGAGCTACCTAAGTACCAAGACAAGAAAATAATTTCATCCAAAAATTTCCAGTGAAAATGGGATCTCTGTCACTTACTATAATCTTTGGATTTCCATGAATCTTTTAAAAATTTTCCATAAATGCAGTAGCAATTGTATTGGCTTTAAAAGGACGATATAATTGACAAAAGTGTGCATACTTGTAAGTCTATCAACTACCACCATGATGACACTCTTTCCTTTAGACTTGGGTAAACCTCTGATGAAATCATTTGAGAACTCCTTCCAATGCTGACTTGGAATGGCTAAAGGTTGTAACAAACCCAGGGTCTTAATTGTTTCAACTTTATTTTGTTGGCAACCAAACATTCTTCCACAAACTTCTGAACATCAGATTTAAGGCCATCCCAAAAAAATTCCTTCTTGACCCTATGGTAAGTTTTTAAAAATCTTGAGTGTCCTCCTAAGGGAGAGGTGTGAAATCCCAAAAGAATATTTTGTTTGAGTTGGGAATTCTTACAAAGATATAAGCAATCTGTGTACCATAATGAATCATATTTCTAGATAAATGTATCGAATGTAATGGAATCTTGTTGCAAATTTTGAATGAGTGACCACACCTATTCATCATTCTGCCATTCATCCCTTGCTTCGGTTATCCACTGAGGTTGGATAATAAAAATGGCACAAAGAAATACTTCCACATCCTCATCCTTGGTGACTGTTTTAACCCATACAAATACTTCTTTAACTTACATACTAGTTCTTTCTTACCCTTCACCGCAAAGCTTTCAGGTTGCTTCATGTATATTTCCTCTTCTAGATCCCCATGAAGAAATGTTGTCTTCACATCCATTTGTTCTACCTCAAAATCAAAAGCAGTAGCAATA